>CATKHJ010543525.1:0-10542 GCA_949750685.1 Vernicia montana
TTTTTTACCATTGTTAGTTTCTATTATTTTTCTGTATTTTTTATTTAAATTAGTTTTCATTTATTAAAATATATATAATTATTAAGAGCTTATTTCATTAAATAAAAAATAAAAAAATAATTAATTTTATAATAATATTAAAAAGAAATTTAGAATTGTTGAGATTTTTTTTAAAAAAATAATATTATTAAGTTGTCATTTAAAAAAAAAAAAACTCATTCTAAACAAACTCACCATCACATATATGATATAAAGTCAATGGGAGTATTTTTGTAATAAAAAGTAATTGAATAGGCATTTTTTTAAGTTTTCTTTTTTGAGAGTATTTTTATAATATTTTCTTCTTTTTTATGTATTTGTGTAAAAAACCCTTTATTTTTTGTACAAACACAAGGATTACTAAAGTTCTCCCATTTGGTCCTGGCAAATTAGACATGTTTTTGGATCGGGTTTAGATGGGTTCGGGTTGGATTCAATCGGACTTATAATTTTTACTTAAGTCTAAGCCTAGTCCAAGCTCAAAATTAATTTATTTTATGCTACTTGAGCCCAAACCCACTCTATATAAAAAAAAACCCGCTAAAATTCGGCCCTGCTCGAATTATATATATATTTTTTAAAAAAATTTCAGTTTTTCACTAACAAATTTTACCAAATTTGCTTAAAAACTAACTAATTTTATACTAAACAAATAAAATTATACAAACACAAATTATATAAATACAATTTGAAATTTTAAAGTCTAAATAAAAAACTTAAACACTCAAAAAATTTCAAATATATATATAATTTAATGTACCTTATAAAGGCGGGTTGAGCTCTACTTTTAAAATATGTGACTAAGCCCACCAGCAAAATTTAAGAGTTTTAATCGGGCTCAGGCTGAACCAGGCTTATAAATAATATATCTTATCCAAACCCTATAATTTTAGGGCGAATCGGATGGATACCCGAAGCCATGAACAGTTACATGGCAAATGATGGATAATTCCCACACAATAACATTCTGCAAAAAAAAAAAAAACTAATAATTCACATATAACCAACATTGCCAAATTTCAGTCCTAGGCTGCCTTGGCAAGGAGATTTTGCAAAATTTGTTAATTCCAAGTCCTATTGGCACATGTATGTGGATCACAAGATTATGAAGAAATGATTGAAAGGGAACAATTTAAGCCAGTAATTGTTATTGATTCGTTTGGTGGCATTGCAACAAGCAAGGCCTGTAATGGTTGCTTTGCTAGTGAAAGTTGAAACATTTCTCCATCATACATAAAGCTGGTGCGAACAAGTGTAATTTTAGGGCTCATTTCATTCATGAAATAGTACAGAATATGATGAGAATATAATAATTATTCATACTGTTAATGTAAATACAATAATAAATTAGTCAAAAATACACACTCAATCTCACCCACCACCTTAGACTCTAACTTCTTCTCCATGTGCAGTTCCAGTTACCTCCATGTGAAGCTCCAGCTAGCTTCCACCATTCATGACTTAATTAGTGTTAATACTTTCCTATAAATAGCTTGTAATTCTCTTGTATTAAAGACAACAAGATATATAAAACACTCAATTCTTTCTCTGTTATTCTTGTTCTAACAGTCTTTATTAATTTTATTGACGCTGGCTTTAACCACAGGTTTCATCGTTCCATCACTTTAATGCCCCTACTTGGGTAACAGGCGCTCGCTACTGCGCCCGGCAATTCTTTAATCACCCAACTATATATATAAACTACAAAGACACAGCTCTTTTTCGTGGATGTGGGATCTGATCTCATCTCCCACTTTCTTTACTGTAATTAACTCTGTTACTACATCCTTCCCTTTAATCTTACTCTGTATAGGCTGTACTATGGCTTTTCAGGGAATGAATATATGTGAAGAAGCTGTAACAAAAGAGAAAGTTATTAATAATAAAAGATCTAATCTGTTATTAACTTATATAATTAACCCAGCAAAACAAATTAAAATCAAAAAGAAAGAATCAAGAACTTGAAGGGTGATTGGCATTAAAATCATATCTCATAGATTTCGGTTTATGTCGGTAAGTTTTGGCAGCCCAAATATAAGCCATATCTAATCAACGAATTATCAGTTTTGCTTTATTTTCTTTAATTAATTTGCTTTTTCTACTTTTTAGTTTTTACCAATGGAAAATAAGCAGTATTTCCATGACATACATGGAAAAGGCACAATAATAATCATAATAATTCACAAATACAAATTATTGGTGGATTTATTTGATAGTCCATCTGTATCTGCTTGATCATGTCTTTCTTTTTTTTTTTTTTTGCCAAATCTTGATCATGTCTTTCAAATGAAAAAAAAAGTCATAAAATTGCTTTACATAATAATTTTTGTAATACATTTCGTAAAAAATGAAAATAATTTGTTATCATAAATTGTAAGTAATTTACTAAATTGTAAGTAATAAATTTCATCCATTATAATAATATTTAAATTTACTATTTGATATTTGATGAAAAATAAATGATGAAAATGGGAAACTATTATTGCTTCAAATATTTTTTTATAGAAATAAAACGGCACCGTTTTTGTTTTGCTGGGTTAATTATATAAGTTAATAACATATTAGATCTGTTATTATTAATAACTTTCTGTTTTGTTACAGCTTCTTCACATATATTCATTCCATGAAAAGCCACAGCAACAGCACAGACTATACAGAGTAAGAGTAAAGGTAATGATGTAATGACAGAGTTATTACAGTAGAGAAAGTGGGAGATGAGATGAGATGAGATCCCACATCCATGAAAAAGAGCTGTGTCTTTGTAGTTTATATACATAGTTGGGTGATTAAAGAATTGCTGGGCGCAGTAGCGAGCGCCTGTTACCCAAGTGGGGGCATTAAGGAGATGGAACGATGAGACCTGTGGTTAAAGCCAGCGTCAATAAAATTAATAAAGGAAAAACCAACCGACCGAGAGAGGCTTCTCCACAGCCTTTGAACCATCACCTTTTTCAATTTTAATGAAACAGTTAACTACTAATTATAAATAATTAATTAACCAACCAAACAGATTCTAAATTAACAAAAATAAATAACATTAATTAAATATAATTAAAGTTTTTCCTCAATTAAAATTTACAAAAAAGATATTAATATCACTGCATCAAAAACTTATTCGTTGAAATAATTAAAATTGATTGCATGACTTTTTTTTTTTTTTTAAATGTATGGGAATCAATACAATTTAATGTCTTTTTAGCAAATTAGTATAACAACTCTAAATTTGCTATTCAAAACGATTTAATAAATAAATTTACTTTAAATTTTATATATATTTAAAAATTAAAAATTATTAATGGTTGATTAATATGATTATCTTTATATTATATACTTCATTCGCCTTAAATTGATAATCTACTATTCCTTTTTTATTTGTCCTAAAATTTAATCCACTTTCTATTTTTAAATATTAGTTTTATAACAAAATCTCTATATACTCCTTCTATTCCAAAATAATTGACATTTTAGAGTATTTTTTTTTTCAAAATAATTGACGTTTTAAAATATCAATGAAACATTAATGATATTTTTTCCAATCTTACCATTATTCATTATCATCTCCACTACTTAATACTCCCTCCATTTCTTTTTATCTGTCGTTTTTTTATTGTTTTACAAAAATTAAGAAATAATTAATTGTGCTAAGTTTCAAGAATAAAATAACTAAATTACCCTTATTGATTATAGAGTAATGGATAATATGTGTATTAATTATAGAGTAAATGATAATGATAGAATTGAAAAAAAAAAAATTAAAGTTTTATTAGTTTTCTAAAGTGGTAGATATTTTGAAAAAAAAAATCCTTAAAAAAATGACAGATAAAAAGGAATAAAAGGAGTATTAATGGAGTTTGAGTAGTTCAACAGAAGGATAATTTAGTCATATATAGTTATTCTTTCCTACAATTAAAATTATTTAGTAGGTTCCTTAATTATTGTATCACTACCTTAAACGTTAATTATTTTGAAGGGCAATGCTAGGTGACGCAAGTTGAGTAAAAAAAAATTTGACGCAAACTAATATAATTTAAACACACCATTCACTAATAAATAAATAAATAATAATTACTATTATTTTACATCACAAGTTGTGTCAATAAATTACATAATTACCCTTATTATATCAGATGCAATTAAGTCATTTAGGATTATCCTATTTTGAAATAGAAAGAGTTTATTACTCTTTGTTAATTGTATTAATTAGCTTATAATTAATGCATATATATTGAAAAATGTGCATAAAATTAATATGTTATTATTAAGGAGTAATAATATTTTAAGAAAATTACATGATATTAATTAATTTTTTTTAATATTTATGTAAAAATAGAGTGACCTATCAATTGTACAGAGTATATATATATATATATATATATATATATATATATATATATTCCAGCCTCCAAGAATGTTTCAGTATGACCTTCCGTAGATTTATTGGGAAAGTTTTGATACTTACATAGAAGTAGGTTTTATATAATAATTTCTTGGGTAAAGTACGATTTATTTCATGATATTTAACAAAATTAATGATTCGTCCCTCTATTTTGAAAAAGTTATTTTTTAGTCTCTCAAATTTTACTTTGTTATAACAAGTGGTCCTTCCGTTTATTTTTTCATTAAAAATCTATAAAAAGATAAAAATACCCCTCATTTGTTGTTGAATTTTCCATGCCACCCAACACCCATAGAAAAACTCTCTCTCTCTCTATCTTTTTTTAGAGTTCTAAATAAATAAATTCTCCATTCAATAACTAAACCAATTAAATTTCTAAATCAAGAAAATCAATTGAGTTCTTAAATCAAAAACTAAATTAAAATCCCCAAATCAAATTACAAAATGCATGAAGTGCTTCTAGAATTCCAAGCACCATAACACCAATAGAAAAAATTTCTGAGGACCATAAACTTTTAACACCATGAATAAATTGGCTAGCATCAATTCATGAATTTCCGTTTCTCTTTACAAAATGATGATTTATGTCTCTAATCCATGTTGCATCAGGACAAAGCAAAAGATACATAGCCTTCTCGTTCTTCAGTGGTTTCTTAACACCAAAGTAGTTCTTCAACTGCTTCCAATAATTTTAATTCTATTGATCAATCTAGACTTTTTGGTGAAAAATTTCAATTTCAATTTAAGAATATTAAGACAATTGTTAATTTGTTAATGAAATTGATTGATTGATTGATTTCCATTTTCTTTTGCCTAATTTGTGAATGAAATTAATTGATTAATAAATGAGAAAAAGAAATAATTTTGAAGTACACGCAGACAAAGTGTTCGACAAATTGCCTAAGAGAAAAAATTGATACAGATATATCCAAATCAAAGTAAATAAGTTACAAAGAACAAATAACTAGGCAATTTTAGAATTTGGTTTCATCTTGATCAACTTAGAAGTAATTCTAAGCACTTCATCTTTATCCAAATATTCAGCCTTCAAATCTCCAACTCAACAACCATCATGAACCTTTATTCCCATTACATATGCTAGGCTAATAAAATAGTAGATTCTGCAAACTTTAACTTTGTATATGTTGAAATAGCCATTTTTTGGTACTCTTTTAGTCTTCTAGTTGGGTCTTTAGAATTTGAGATTGTCTTCTATAATTAGTAAAGATTAAACAACAACAATTCTTTGGTTTTTTCTTTGAAAGGAGCCTAATCTCCATGGCCCCTTGCTTTTGCTCATCAATCGAATTGAATAGGCTGATTTTTGTAATTGATTTTTTATTAATTTGTGATTTTTAGTGAAGTGCAGCTCTATTTTTTAAAAAATAATTTGAATTTTTTTTAGAAAACTAGTTGGATTAATGATTGTGCTATGGCAAATGAGTTGAGGGAGAGAGAAGGAGGGCAAAGGTATTTTTGGTATAAAAAATTTACTATATATTGAAAATTTTATTTCATGCATTGATTAATAAAAAAATGGACAGAAGGACTACTTGTTATAACGGAGTAAAATTTAAGGAATTAAATAGTTAGTTTTTCAAAATACAAAGACAAAATCATTAATTTCATTAAATTTTAAGGATTAAATCGTACTTTACCCTAATTTTTTTCAACTTTTTGTAATGTGACTTGTCAACTTTGCATATTTGTGATTTTTACACATATTTTTAGACATCATTCTACATAATTAAAGTAATCTTAACCAGAGGTGGATGTCTATGAGTGGCAATCTTCCTGTAAGATTTTGCGAAATTTTTTAATACATATAATGTATTATCAAGAAATTTTAACAATTATGAATTTTCTCCCCCTCCCCTCAAAATATTTCTAAAAAATTTAACACCGTCCCCTCAGAATAAAAAGGATCCTCTTAATTGAATATTTAAATTTTGGTAGATCATATAAATTCTAATTAAATAAATTTTGATAAATTTAAATTTCTATAATTTAAACTCATTAATTAGGAATTAAACCAAAAAATATATCAGGTGTTAGTTTTAAATGGTTTAATAATATAAAATGGTCTCAACTTAAAATTTTCAATTAAGTCAAAAACCATTTAAAATTATAAGTTAAAATATTTGACTTAAAATTTCTACTAAACAAGCTCAGCTATTTAATTTTTAAATTTTTTTATTAAAGTGATTTTTATACCCTTAGCATATTCTTAAATTTCTTATTGACAAATTAAAATTTTCATTTATCAGTTTTTGTAATATTATTTAAAGTTTAATAATTTTTATTTTTTAAAAACTTATGAGAAATATTATTTTAATATGATTGTTGCTTCTAAATTTTTTTATTTATGATTTTTATTTTTTTTTAATTTCAAAATTGTATTTAATGGTTAAAACTTAAATATCAATATCACATAATTAATTATGTTCAATAAAGAAATTTAATAATTTTCAGTAATAAAGTTATCAAGCAGATTAATTATATTCTGCGATTAAAAATTTCAGTATTTATTATATTTAGCGCTTAAAATTCAATACTTAATTTTTTAGAACTTAATTTTCAGTTTTACCAAACACCACCTTACAAATTGTAAGATAAAAATAAACGATAGATGGCTACAAAACATTTATTATTGAAATGTTTTCAATTTTTATCTCATGTTGTGTAATCTATAATGTTATTTTGGTTCATTAGACCTCCAATGAATATATATATATATATATATATATATATATATATATATATATATATATATATATATATTATCGAAAATATTTATATGCATGCAAATAAAATTTATTCTTAAGATTTTTACGTTTCATTTAAAAGTTCAATTAAAATAGTTCAAATTTAATCATAAACAAAATTTGAATTGCAAAAGGTATCAATAATTTTTGAGTTGTGTAAAAAAAAAAAAAAACAGCGGACACGATTTAAAATGCCTAATATTGATAATTCATAGATATTTAAATGATTATAATTTAGTTTTAGTATTATTATTTTAGTTGAAAATGTAAAGCAAAATATTATATTATTTTAATTAATAATTATTATTATTGGATATTTGGATCGAGTCTGCTCATAATGGGAAATCCGATCCATGGCCACTTTGGATAATTGCCAAAGGGCAATTATTAATTTAGTAGAGATAACTTCCCATGTGTAGAAGGTTATCTACACGTTAACAAAATACGTGAAAGTGTTACACATACGGAAACAGAAAACAACAATACAATACACAGAGGAAAAAAAAATAACTAAACTCTCTGTATTTGATAGCAAAAAGAATCTAGGCTGTGGAATTGTAGAGTTTCTGTTTGTGATTCTTGCAGACTATTGATTCAGCTTACGAATCGATCTGCTCTCGCTAAGGAGGAACTCGTAAATTTTGTTTTCTCCATCTATTGGTGAATTTTTTGAATGTGAGCGTGCTACGTGTGTAAGGTACACGAACCGTTGAGAAATGCGCCTATTTGACTTCTAATAATCAGATTGATTGTGGATCCGCAAGTGCCTTTACCATAATTTGCTTGGATTTCAGTGAAACACCAGTAAATTAAATGAAATGTATAAGATAAGCAAATGAAAAAGTAAATAAGCAGGAAATTATGAACCAGGAAATGTATTTGCATTAATTAAAATTGAGACTATTGGCATGAAAGGAAAATATTGTCAGTGGATTGAAAGAAATTAAATGACAATTGCTTGGAAATTAAAGTATTTGAACAAAGGAAATTGCTGAAAATGAATTGCTATGGAATTGAAATTGCTTGAATTGAAATTGCTGTAGTTTTGGGTAGTTTTTGAGTGATTAATTCTTCGTCCTCCTTTTCATCTGTCAGCTTCCTTTCTTTTTATAAGCATAGTTGTAACCATCCACTAACCCACTAACCCGCAGTTCCACTTTTGCTCCCCCTGTTCCCTTGATTTTCTCCACCACCACCACTTCTAAGCTCCTCAACTGTTCATATAACTACTACCCACTTTCATAAATTTATTTAATAAATTACTGGGTTGAACTTTGTAAATGGACCAACAAAAATATTTGGACTAGGCTGAAAATTTATGGTGCAAACATTGCCCTCCTCATATATATGGTTTGGCCCGTAGGCCAAAACCATATATATGATGGCCCAAACCTTATTTCTTTCAACAATTCACCATGGCCAAACACTTTAGGCCCAAAGTTCAATTCTCTGAATATCACAGATGATATTGGGAAATGAGGGTAAAGAGAGAGAATTAGAGACTCAGCAAAATTCAAACTCATCTTCTCCGTAAATTCAAACTCTATTTTTTTTTAAATTCTTGAAACAAAATCCAATCCATAGATTTTTTAAAACACACAACCATTCCCTCAAATTTTGAATGTAATTTACCCAAATCCTACTTTAATTTTCAACACCCACTTCTTCAATTTTTCCATAAAATCCAACTAAATCAAGTTCAAATTTTGAACTTAATATAGTCAATTTTAATTTTTACAACCCTTCCCCTACAATTTTTTAAAAAATCTCCAAGCCCTTTTCCTTTTCCTTTTTTATTTATTTATTTTTTAGTTTTTTAAACACCCGAAAATTATTTTTTCAAATTTCTTTCTCTTTCCACCGATTTTCTCTCTAAACTCATTTTCTTCTTCTCTTTTTAACATACCCAATAATTCTACACCGTTTCCCCCAAACAAACCTATCTAATCTCTACTCACCTCACAAAACCCAAACCAAACCATCCATTCTCACTGAAATCACCCAACCCAGCTACGCGAATCTCACCGGCAGTAGCTCCTCCGAATCACCAAGCACCAGCCACCACCTTGTATTGTCATCGCTAGCTGCTTCGCCAATAGCCAGCTCTTGTTTCACAAGACGCCCATCACGCTGTGAGGCCTCGTCCAAGCACCGGTCCGATCCGCTAGAGGGGATCGAAATGCTCATTCGGGTTTAGTCTCACGATGGAACCCTCGGGTTCGGATTAGTTGATCTTTGAAAATTATTTTTGGGAGTCGCCACCTTAATTTATTTTTTAATTGGGAAAAGTTAAGGGAAAACCCATAATGACTCCAATTATTGTCCAATAGAAAAAGTACACTAGTCTCGATTACCAAAGAGGATTCAGGGACTAGGTTTTCGATTTATTTTTAATTAAAATGAGTTTGGCAAGTTTAATATATAATGACTTAAAATTGAATTTCATGAACAATTAAATGAATGAACAATTATGAATGAATTAAAATAAAGCAATAAAGAAAATAAGCATTAAAGTAATTAAAGAAAGCAAATGTTAAAGTTACAACATAAACTAAAATAGGGGATACTTTCTCTAGCCCTTATGGGATTCTAGGAAAGCAACACATTCCCTAAAATCAAATCCAATTAAAACAGACTTTCTCCCTCTTTCACTTTCTTTTGTGTATTTTGTGCTTTCTTTCATTTCATTATTTAATTGCTTTTTGTTATTTGGATTCATTCTTTAATTGCTTTTATTATTGGATTTAATTTTGGGGAATGTGTTGCTTTCCTAGAATCCCATAAGAGCTAGAGTAAGTATCCCCTATTTTGGTTTATATTATAACTTTAATATTTGCTTTCTTTATTTAATTACTTTAATGCTTATTTTCTTTATTACTTTATTTCATTTTAATTCATAATTGTTCATTCATTTAATTGTTCATGAAATTCAATTTTAAGTCATTATATATTAAACTTGCCAAACTAATTTTAATTAAAAATAAACCGAAAACCTAGTCCCCGAATCTTTTTTGGTAATCGAGGCTAGTGTACTTTTCATTGGACAATAAATTGGAGTCATAAAATGGGTTTTCCCTTAACTTTTCCCAACTAAAAAATAAATTAAGGTGGCGACTCCCAAAAATAATTTTCAAAGATCAACCAATCCGAACCCGAGGGTTCCATCGTGAGACCAGACCCGAATGAGCATTTCGATCCTCCTCTAGCGGATCGGACCGGTGCTCGGGCAAGGCCTCATAGTTGGCAACTCCACTGGGGGCACCTTCTTTTTAATAAAAGAAAATAAGAGGACTAATAATTGGTTTAAATTAAAGTTTGGCTCTTTTAATACTAAATTGCTTT
>CATKHJ010543537.1:0-17057 GCA_949750685.1 Vernicia montana
ACCTGCAAAACAAGTTACACTTCCAATAATTTTCCTTCCTTATATCCTCAACTTCGTAGCCAATACAAATCCTCCCAATATTTTCCTCACATGTAATGATTTATTTTCAATGTCAACCTCACAATTTAATAATTAACTGCACTTTTATATGAAATACTGACATTAAGTTATTCACTAGCATCATTATACATATTAGATAATTTACAACACTAATTTATGATTTTTGGGTACCATGAAGCATCTAGATATCACACTAATTTTATTTACATATATTTTCTTACAATTAATTATACAATCATCAAAACACATTATTTTTCCCTTACATCGACTTCTAGCATCAAGTGAATAATTAAACTTGAGCTTCACTAATAAACCTTTATTCCTGTAAAAAAACTAGGGAAGGGGAAGTGAGTAAAACTCAGTCAATGCATTCTAAACAAATATGCACATGGGGTCGTTTCACTTCAATTTGGTTTCGTAATGGGAACAAGGATTCAATATACATATATAACAATGATAGAAATATCAATAACATTGGCACTAGGGTTCAGTAGAAAGAATGACAATATTAAGTACGATAACAATGAAGGCAATATCAATATCACTGGTACTGAGGTTCAGCAGAAATCTGGATTCACTAGATGAGAGTGGAATTTATCAACACTACTCATCAACAATTTCACTAGTGATAGAGGCTTTTCTTTTGGAGCAATACCACAACGTAAGGTTAGCTAGACCTTACGGCTAGGGCATTCAAAACCCCTCATAGTAAGGGTCACTTCATTGTGTACAAAGCCCGTTGTTTCCCACACTGAAAAAGGGGATCTCTGCATTAAGGACAATAGCACTGTACCATTTTTAGTACTTCAAAGAATGTTCACTTATCACTGAGAAATGTTTAATTCACTAATAGATAGGAAAAATTAATGGAACACAACAACGCTAGAATTCTGTTGGAATTCGGGCAATGTACAATATCACTGTCAAAAGAAATATGATATGGTTTTTAATGCAATTTCAAATAAAGAATTAGATATGAGTAACAATATGGACAATTCAATCAAAGAAACAAATGGCAATTCCATGTACATAAAAGTGTAGAATACACTCACTTGTTTACACTTGTCTTCACTAACTTTTTTTTAATTACACTATTTGAGGATTTTCTTCCTTTTTAGGATTCTCTACATACAATACATGCACTCAATAAGTTCAATTGGCATAAGTAAGTTCACTAAAATATTAAAGTTTAAAACATGTTTATATGACCTAGCCTCACTGTTTTTGCCATTTATTTACCTACACTACTCCAAATGGAATATATTTTTTTTTTATATAAAACTAGACTTATAAATTTACATTTTATTAGTTTTGATCTCAACTTGGTTTTGCCTCCAAGGTCATCCAACTTAAGGACTAATATCAGAAATTCTTCCAGTCTAGATACCCGGTATAGTTTAGAAATTTCCATATATCTCCCAATATACTTGGAGTTTTTCTCTAAAATTTTTCTATCATATAAAATACATATCAAGGTCCATTTCTTATGTTTTAGTCATCTTCAAATTACTATCCTAAAATACTCAAAATTAGCCTCAAACTTTCTGAAATCTCAGGATACTCTGTAGGAAGCAGTTTTACTACTCCTTATCATATCTCCAAAAATAACGAGAATTAGTTTAAGCTTCCTTCTAAATAAATAAATTAAAGACATAGAGATACAATATTTATGTTTTGACTTTCTCCAAATTCATAATACAAGGGGTTCATTATTTCCTCTCAAGTTTTAGTACTTCTAAACCCTCAAATTTGTCTATTTTAGTTCTTGCTTCCTTCATCTAATTCTTTCATTTCTTACTCTTTTCCACCAAAACTACTTTATTTAGGTATTTTTTCCTTTTCAACTTATCTTTTCTCAACTTCAAAATCTCATTACTCCATCACACATCAACCAACACAATCAACACCAATAATTCAATCACACAATCATCACACAACACACACATATATATATAGATAGATGAAAAGAACTAAGTTAATTCTTAATCTTACCTCAAAATTCTCTTCTTCTTCTTCTTCTTATTTCTCTTGCTCTCTCTTTCTTTCTCTCTTCCTTTCCTTAGTGAGAATTTTAAGAAGTAAAACAAAATTAACTTATCTTCTCATCTTACTTATTTATATTTTTCTTTTCTTTTTTATTACATGCTATTTTGGCAATATTTTCACCCCTAATTCCACCTTATAGCCGGCCATGATATTATGTTTTTTTTTTAGTTATTACCTTAGTCAATGTAATAATTATCTTTTTAAGAAAAATTACCTTTTTGCCCTTTTTGCTTAAAGCTTTATTACACTTTCTAGTTTTAGTCTAAAATTAGTTTTAGTCTCTAATTTAGGATTCTAGTATTATTTTTAGTTAGTTCCTTAGTAATTTTACTTAAATTAAAATTTTCAAAAAATCTTGAAAATCGTTATCCTACTGATATCGCGTACACTAACCCGATTCCCTTAATCACGCTCCATATAAATTTTTGGATTCCTAATTTTCTAATTTCTAGATTTCAAATGGTCAGATAAAATCCTGGGGTGTTATACTCTACTCCCCTTGAAGAAAATTCATCCCAAATTTTTTATATATCATTAACGTACCTTTATTCCTGAAAAAGTTGGGGATATCGTCATCGCATTTCTTCTTCACTTTTCCATATACACTCTTCTATCATATGGTTTCGCCATAACACTTTAACCATAATTATTTTCTTGTTCCTTAAGATTCTATTGTCCTAGTCCATAATGGCAATTAGAGTTTCTTCGTAAGTTAAATCTTGATCCACCTCGACCTCTTGCGATGGTAGCACATGTGAGGGATTTGGAATGTACTTGTGTAGCATAGATACGTGAAACACTGGGTGTACATGGGTTATACTGGGTGGTAGAGCCAATCGATATGATACGTTGCCCACTCGATCTAGAATCTCGAAAGGTTCGATATATCTTGGCGCGAGTTTCCCTTTCTTTCCAAATCTCATAACTCATTTTATTAGAGATACCTTCAGAAAAACATGATCACCAACTGTAAAGCTTATATCTTTCCGTTTTGGATCAGTGTAGCTCTTTTGTTTGCTAAATGCAGTTTTCAATCTTCCTCTAAAGATAGGCACTTTTTCCATCGTCTCCTGAATTACGTCAAATGCCTCTATGTGCTTTTCCCCTACTTTCATCTAGCATACGGGTGATCTACACTTTCTCCTATATAAAGCTTTATATGGTGTCATTCCAATGGTGGAGTGTTAGCTATTGTTATAGGCGAACTCTATTAAGGGAAGATATCGATCCCAGTTGCCTCCAAAATCCATGACACACTTCTTTATCATATCTTCCAATATTTGAATGGTACGTTATGATTGACCATCAATTTGCGAATGGAAAGTGGTACTGAAGTCTAACTGAGTTTCCAAAGCCTCTTGAAGTTTTTGCTAGAATTAAGAAGTAAATTGAGGACCTCTATCTGAAATAATAAATTTAGCACGCCGTGGAGGCTAACTATCTCATCTAGATACACTTAGGCATATTGAGCTACCGTATATGTAGTCTTTACCTTCAGAAAGTGGATAGTCTTCGTTAACCAATCAACAATTACTCTGCGAATTTGCAAGCCAAATAATCGAAGTCGAAGATAGAGTGTTTAAAATCTCGATAGCTGGTCAAATAATTGTTGAAGAGTAGGTAGATGTTATTGCTTGGGGTGGTGGAAATGGAGTTCCAATATTCCAAATTATGTTACCCTCTTATGAAATACACTAGAAAAGACAAAGAAACATAATATCTCTATTAAACTCCACACTACGGATGAATGGAGAACTGGTTACTCTAATGTTGTTTTGAACGATGTTGAGATCTTCAAAACTAGCAATTACGACAATCTTGCTGGAATAAATCCTGACTTACCATTAGAAAGCCCTCATTTGGTTTCTCCTTTTAATCCTCAGTCAAGTAATAATAATCGGAGGGTAGTGTTTGCTATAATTGGAGTGTATTTGCTATAATTGGTGTGTAGTATCTGGCTTTTTTATTCTCACTCTTCTATTTTTCTTGATTTTTCGATGGAGACTTAAAAGTCAAAAATTCAGGTAAAAGTGATGCAGCTTCATGGTTGGTTCAATTTTCTACTTTTTCCAGCAAGACCTAAGGACCATCAACTCTACCTGCTCATATTTGTTACTGCTTTTCTCTGGCTGAGATTAAAGATGCTACCAATAATTTTGACGATGTTTTCATTATTGGTGTTGGAGGATTTGGGATTGTATACAAAGGATTAATTAACAATAGGGCCATTACTATTATTGCGATCAAAAGGTTGAATCTAGGGTCACAACAGGGAGTACACGAGTTCAAGACTGAGATTGAGATGCTCTCTCAGCTTCAATACCTCCATTTAATCTCTCTAATTGGTTATTGTTATGAAGGTAATGAGATGATCCTAGTCTATGATTACATAGCTCGGGGAACACTTTATGATCACCTCTACAAGACCCATAATCCTCCACTTTCGTGGACTCAACGGCTAGAGATTTGCATTGGTGCAACACGTGGATTGCAATATCAATTAGCATTGTATGCCCTAGAGCCTTATATATTCTATGTGATTATAAAACATTATCTCTATTTATGGCATATTATACATGTTCTTTATATGAAAAGTGTTCCATTATATTGAATGTATAATCCTTAAGTAATTTGTAAGAGGATCTATTCTCAAGAGTTGAGAATATGAGTGACATATTGCTCTGGTACAAGTATTTTAAAATGTTCATGGTCATAAGATTGTTTACTTGACGTCATTATTTCTGGAAGACCATCACCTCTGTTATTTTTTATAATCAGTATGAGATACTTATGATTATAAAAATAGTAAGTCTCATACTACTTGACATGTGATGTCAAAATAAATATGTGGATATTCATTAGATGAGTAGTCGAACTGTGATGTTAGATGATAAATACATGGAGTTTTACTGCTAGTCAATAATTCATCGTCTAGGTCATAATTGTGCATATAATCCTTTAACTTAAGGCAACACAGTTATCTCATGCACAAGTGGTTAGGATTTATTACTACTTACATACCGATGCTATCCACACACATGTAAATGGCATGTGATGGCCCTAACTAGTTATGTATGGAGGTAGGTGATCATCAAGATAGAATCCATTAACTTGGCTAAACAAGGAAGATATTTTATGCTATCTAGTTGTTCTTGATATACAAATCTTTGGCCAAGGTAATTAAGATTCACTATAAAAGGGTTTCTAGTAGGAATCAAGTTTAGTAAGAATTAGAACCGTGATGAGGACATATGGTTGAGGAACATTAGGATTTGACTAAACCATGACTCTAGCCGAGATCGAGATTTCATAATGGAGGGATTTTAGTGCATGGTAATTATTATCGATGGTTGATGTAATGTTTAAATAATCAACTATAAACATTCATTTTTAATTAGGTAGTTGCGATATGCTATAATAGGCATCACTCATGATTTATGAGACTAAGCGTGAAATGAGGATTTCACAATTAGTAGAGAAAATGTGTTTTCTTAATCGCATTATTAATTAGGCATGAATCTAGAAAGTCACACACCATATAGCTAGGGATGGCAATTTAGTCCGCCCCATCAGGTACCCACTCCGCCCCGGCCTGTTTATTAAATGGGGCGGGGCGGATTTAAGATTAAAAACCCAAATCGGGTTCGGGGTGGGGCGAGTAATGCTATAACCCGCCCCGATTATATATATAATATATATATTTTTAATTTTTCAAATATTATATATATATATATATATATATATATATTTAATATATCATTTTTAATTTATAGCTTATTTTTTTATGTAAAAGATAAATTATATTGTATAGAGATATAGAAAAAAATATAAATGAATATACGTTTATATGAAAAATTAATATTAAATAATTTTTTTAAAGAAAAAATAAAAAAAATGAAAACGAGTATATCCGCGGATACCCGGCCCATTTAATTACCCACCCCGCCCCACCCTGTAGCGGGGCGGGTATGGGTAATGGAAAACCAGTCCCATACCCGCTCCGCTGTCATCCCTACATATAGCGTTTACTAATCGAGCTAAAATGATTGCCATAATAATTAATTAAATTGTTTAATTAATTGATTAGTGGTAATAGGATTAAACTTGTAATTAAATTTGCAAGGTCCCGAACATGTCCTAAAATTTGATTCATAATAGGCTTATTTCAATTGAGTCAAAATTTATATGAAATATAAATGGAAAGGACTAAATTGAAAAGATTTTGGACTAAAAGGCAAAGTTGGTCTTACATTTGATGTGGAAGATTACCTTTGGGCTTGATGGATTAATAAGGCCCAAGAGTTGACCTAACCCATACACATTTGATGTGTAGGAAATTCCACTAAGGATCAAAATGGTAATTTCATTTTACATATACATCACTTCATGCAAGTGGGAGACAAGAATGACTATAGTCATTATTGTCATAAGTTTTATCTTCCTTATCTCCCATTACCACTAATTGTTAGTGGAAAAATATGGGGACTATATAAGAAAGAGAAGAAGAAGAAGCCTAAGAGATTGTCTTCATTTTTTACTATTACATACAATTGTAGAGATAAGTTAGAGAGAGAAGAAAGTCTTCTTCATCTTCTTCTTTTCTCTAAGTTCTTTGAGAAAAAACTATTTGCATATGAAGATTGTCTTTGAAGATTAAGTCTACAACAACCCAAGAAACCCTAGCTATCCAAAGAGTAATTGAGAAAGCACTTGAATCACCTTTGGGCCAACAAAGAGGGAGAATTCAAGAGCAACCAAAATTATCAGGGATGTTGTCCCTTATGCACTAAGAAGGGAGTTTGAATTGGTTGGTAATTAAAAATTTAGAGTTTGAAGATTAGGAAAGAAGAGAAAGAACACAAAGATTTATAGTGGTTCGAGTATAACAAACACTACGTCCACTCTTCAATCCTCAATTGGGTATTTTCACTATCAATGGAGTTTTACCAAGTTCACTCCCAACTTAGTGTTTAGACTCACACCAAATCTTATAAATGTTTTCCCAATGCAAACCTTACAAGTGTTTTCCCAAGGCTCACACTCAAACCTAACAAGAGTTTTAACGAGGCTCACTCTCCAACTAATTAAGTGTTTATGGCTAACACCCAACCCTTAGAGCATTCAAAGCTCACCAACTAATACAAAGTATGAATTTAAGAGTTTAAGGCTCTAGAAATCAAATTACAAGAGTTTGGAAACTTAGAGAAGTTGTTGGTTATGTTTTAAGGCCTTTGGAGGGAGTATTTATAGCCTCCCACCACCAAAGAGCCATTACAAATAGTGGAGTGCCAAATCTTGCTCCAACTGCTATAAAATATGCAATTAATGCACTGTCAGAGTTAAATCGTGGTCACGATATTCATTTCGCGACGAAGATTGCGAACACTACTAGACCTCAATTGAATTTCAGGCTATTTGGCTTGAAATAAATCACGGTCATGACTGAGTATGTTGCGGTCGCTACTTGATTGTTGCAGGCGTGATAACCTGGTTGCAGGTGTAACTTATGCCTCCAACAGAACACTTAAAGAATTTTCTAAGTTTTTTATTCTCAACCTTTCCTTAAGCATTTTATCTGTCAAAATACACTTAAATAAGCCATTAATGTTATTCAATTTGATTGTCAATATCAAAATTGAGATTGACTAAATTGAGAACCCAATTTAGGTCAACAATCTCCCCCTTTTTGATTTTGACAATTAAATTGAATTCGATATAAAATTTAGCAATTTATTGCTCCCCTCAATCATATAGCTCCCCCTCAATCAATTCTCTTTAAAAACTTATACCATTTGTTGTCTATGAGGTCTCACCCAAGTACCGGTCTGATTCGTAAAAGGGAATCAAAATGCTCATTGGGTTTGAACTCATGAAGAAGCCCTTGGACTTAGATTGATTGATTTTCAAAATTGATTTAGAGTCGCAACCTTAATTTTATTTAGATTGGGAAAATGATTAAGGAAAAAACCCAAATTGACTCCAATTAATATCCCAAAGGAAAAAAAAAATCACTAGCCTCGAAACCAAAGAGGATTCGGGGACTAGATTTTCAGTTCATTTTAATTAGTTTGGCACTTAATAAAGTTGTGACTTAAAATTGATTTCATGAATAATGCTTGTACAGTTAATATGATGCATGACAATATGATAAGAGCATGTTATACATAAAATAAATAAGAAGGGGACAAAAGGAGGAGAAAAGGTAAGTTACAATTACAATAAAAATCTAAATTTGGGGATACCTCCTCTAACCTTTATAAGTTATAGGGAAGTCACACATTCCTCAAACTAAACCCTAAAACAGATAAAGAAAATAAAAGTGAAGAAGGCGATGGGAGGAGGAGTTGATTCATTTTATTTAGATTCAATGCTTGAACCAAGCATGTCTGCGTATCCCTTTGAATGAGAATCAAAACCCACGCAGTTATTCCTTTTTGCGAAGGGGTTAGTTTAGCCAAATCACTTTATCACGTTTTAATTGATTAAATTGATTGATTGAGTTGAGCTAATTGAGTGATTGATTTTAATTGATTATCAGGTTGAATTAATTATTTCATATTTTAATTAACTAACCTAAGTGAATCAAATAAGAGAGTTGGGGGTAGAAGAGAAAAGAATTAGGCAAGGAGCCCAAAGGGGGAAGAAAAGAATCCCAAAGAGGAAAAAATAAATAGGGAAAAGGAAAAAGGAAAGGGAAAGATGATTACCTTGCACTCACGTGGCTTTGAGATGGAGGATACTTGTCTCGGTTGGCGGCGGACTTGCCTCGGACGTGCAAGGAATTTGCCTCGGTTGGCAAGAAGCTTTTAACTTGACGGGTAGGCTCGAGAAGTCGCAACCCAACTTTCTTTGCAAAGAAAGGAGCAATAACAAAGTAAAAATAAAAATAAAAATAAGAGAAAAATTAAAATTAGAGAGCTCGTTCCTTTTGTAGACCAAGCAAAAAGAATATTTTAAGCTTGCTTTGAGATTATAGGATAATCAAGCAAGTCCAGTGTCAAAAAACTGAGTTGGGAGGTCTGAATATATAGTGGAAGGGGTTGAGAATAGTTTTGGACGAATTTCGATGTGGAAAAATGGAATTGGAGCACGCTGTCGCACAGGGGCCCTACCGTTCCGCAGAGGCCACCTGCAGCAGTCATGCCTCTACGGTACCGCAAGAGGCATCTGTGGCAGGCTAGGCTTTTTTTTATATTTTTTTTATTATTATTATTATTATATATTTTTGTGGTGTAAAATTAAGGATTTACATTGTCCTTAAAAAAATTTGAAGTTATAAGTCCAAGCATTGTACAAATTCATATTTTGTCTCTCCCTTTGGCAAGATAAAAAATAGTGGTATAAGAGACAATGGATTGAAGGTGAGATATAAGCATTGAAACATACTTTAAGCAAACAAATAATGAGCACTAAGAGACAAGGAAAATCGAAATTGAAGTAAATCAATTAAATAAAGATAAATTTTCATTCATTAAAGAATAAATACATGTTTGATCACCAAATGAGTGCCAAAAAGAAATATGGATGCATGGAAAAAATGTAAATCAAAAAAATGAAAATTAAAAAGAAATTGAAAACAAAAGAAAAGAAATCCTAAGGCCCTAATCTAGGATCCCTCTTGCTCTTGCTCTTCCTTTTCTTCACTTTTCTCCCAATCCTCTAAGTGACAAAGATCAATGCCCATTTTTTGTTGAATTTCCACTAGGTCACCATAGACATGATCCAAGAGAGATAGTTTCTTCAAGATTTTGGAAAACATCTTGTCAAATTTAGAATATGATTGAAATGGAGGAGAAGTTTGAGTGCCTCTTTCCTTTGGGCCACTTGCTTCGCCTTGTTGGCTACTTCCACCTTGGACTACAACCTTGGCCTTTTCATTGATTGCTTTTGGATGCCAACTTCCCCAAAAACATACTCAGAAGTATTGTTTTTCTCCCTCAAGCATTTGGAGTGAAGCATGTACTCCAAATCAAGCATACTTGAACTTGCTTTGAAGCACTTTTGGAGAATGGTTTAGTTTTAGGGGGTGAGAGCACCAACATGCTTGGCAATCATGGTTATTTGAGAAGAGAGAATAATGGAGCCTTTTGGGGTTTTAGAAAGGTGGATGAATTGGTCAATAAGGAATTTTGTTGTTTGGATAGGCTCTACGTTAATCATGCCATACATGAAAAAGAGATCTTTTTGAGTAACATTCTCATTGCCAACTCCTCTAGCATTGATAGAGAAGGTGACAATTCGATGAAGGGTCCAAAAAGTAAGGGTTTTAAAGTGTTTAGCTATGAAGGATTTTAGGTCATACCTTATTTCAATGGAGATGTCTCTCTAAAAGTTGTTGTAGCTTATATCAAGATCATTAAGGTTATAAGCTCCTTCCTTTAGGAATCCATAGACATCTGCTACTTCTTCCAAGTGCAACCCATATTCCTTACCAAAGATTCTAAACCTAATACCATAGTGTTCATAGGGTAAAGAGAATTTCTTTTCTAGGACCAAGGTGGAGAGAAATTCCTTGGTTAACTCTTCATATCCATCTTCACTAACAAAAATGAAATTTCCCCACTTAAGGTTCTCCAAATATCCCATGATATCTTGGTCAATTCCCAAAGTCCTCAAACTCACCATGTTGAGGATTTTATTTGCAATAATGATCTTATCTTGCAACTTGAGGTAGTTTTGTTTCTTTTTACTTGTAACTCCCTTCATGACTTCAAGAAGTGAGGGTGGAGGAGGATCTTAAGAGGATTGAACCCCTTTTCCCTCTAGATTCCCTAGTTGGTTTGGTTTTGGGTGCCATTTGAAGAAAAGAAAGAGATAAAGTGAAGAAAATAGAGAGAATGGGGAGAATGAAAGCACAAAGTATTGAAGAATGCTTTAAGAGAGTTTAGAGTGAGTGTAAAATGATTTTGAGGTATGAAAGAGGCATATATAGGCATAAAATGCAGAAAAAAATAGTAAAAAAAGGGCTATCTTTGCATTAAATGGAAAATTTGACCGTTTGAAAATGAATGAGTGTAAAATGATTTTGGGGGATAAAGGGGTATATAGAGGCATAAAATGCAGAAAAAAATAGTAAAAAAAGGGCTATCTTTGCATTAAATGGAAAATTTGACAGTTTGAAAATTACTATATTTTTTCTGAGAAATACGTAAATCGTGTCAGCTAAATGATGGTCACGACCGACAAATTTGAATTGTTGAATTTGGTGTTCGCGATCAAAATTAGCAACCGCAATTTATATGCTTAGCCAACGAGTGAAATTTTTTTAAATATAGCACTCGCAAAAACCAAACGGCGACCGCGATTTAGAGGATTTTCACAAATTTTAAAGGAAAACATGAGAAATGCTTATGCAATGAAATTGGCACTAATTTGCATGATCAAAATTGGTGTAAATGACTGACTTAAGCATATGAACATTGAAAATTCATTTGTATATGAGCCAATCATACATCAAACATAAACAAAAGCAATCATCAAATATTTAAAGCATCAACCATTTGCAATCATGTACACAATTAATCAAATTAATTAAGAATGCATGAAATGCAAGTAAATAAGCACAAAAAAAAAAAAAAATTCAAGACAAGAAAATTTGAGATACCAAGCTCATTAAACATACCAAGCTCCCTTTGTAGTAAATTTGAGATACCTAAAGAAAAGAAATTTACATTTGCTTTGGTATCCAAGTATATTTAGGTCCTTGAGGGTTAGTCATGAAAGGATCCTCAAGTTTTAGATGAGTCTTCTTTATATAACAAAATACATTTATATGCCCAAATTTTAAGCAATAGTGGCATTGAAGCTTAGACTTATGAGTCTTCTTATTCTTTGCCATATTGTCAAGAAATGGGTGCCTCTTCACAACATGGTTATGTGAATGCAAATAAGAGCATGTATGATGTTGTGATTGCGGGTGTTTTTAAACATGCCTTTTATTATACACGAATGCATGATTAGCTCTTTGAGACATAGCTCTTGAGGCTTGTGCACCTTTCATTATCCTCTTAGGATTATAAGTTTTTATGTGTACCTTAGCTTCTTTATTGACTACCTCAATGCTAAATGTTTGAGGAGTAGAAGCTTTGATGAATGATGGAGGGGAGGAGGTGGAAGTTGATGAACCATTAAAGCCAATACCATATTTCACAAGAGGTGGTCTTTGAGATACAATGAGTGTATCTAAAGCTTCCTTTCCTTTGTGAAATTTAGAGATAGAGGATCTTAACTCTTCAACCTCCAATTTTAAGGAATAATTATCTTTGCATAATGATTCAAATGAGGAGGTTTTTGTAGAAACTTCATCCAATGAATTTTTGAGATTGACATTGAAAGTTTTTAAACTTAAAACTAGTTTCTTAAGATCTCTAAAGTTCTCCTCAAGTTTTGAACATTTTTTTTTACAAAATTTCATTTTAGAAAAATATTTTTCACATTTTAAAACCATAACCTCCATAAGCTCAACATCATCAACATAATCAATATCATTATCATTACAAGATTGGGATATGGAACATACCTTATATGTAGGATCCTCCAAGGCCATAAAGTAAAGATTAGAAAATTCTTCCTTTTCTTTATCATTGGAGGAGTCTTCATCCAATGAAGCTTTGAAGCCTTTCTTATTCTCCTTTTCCTATTTCTTCTTCTTGTTGTTCTTGGGACATTCCGATTTTATGTGACCTTGCTTTCCATAATCGTAGCAAGTCACTTCATTCTTCTTCTCTTTGTTGGAATTGAAGTTAGAGTTGTAAGAGAACTTCTTAAATGGTCTCTTTTCTTTCTTTTTTACTCTTGATTATCTCTTTCATTCTCTTTGATATTATTGTTAACTCCTCATCTTCATCATCACTCTCTTTAAAGTCAATAGATTGACTCTCACTATCATCTTCTTCTTGTGCGGAGCATTTAAAAGCAAGTGTCTTTTTCTTCTCCTTCTCCATTTGTGGCTTTTCCTTCTCAATGTTCATCTCATGGGTGAAAAGCTTGCCAATAAGAACATCAGTAGGAAGCTTGCCAAGGTCTTCATTAGCTTCCTCAATGCCGGCCACTCTAGCTTTATAGTGCTTCTTTGAAAGAGCTCTAAGGATCTTATGATTGACATCTTCCAAAGAATACACTTTGCCAAATTTCTTCAAGATAGTGACAATAGCTAGAAGCCTATTTGTCATATCGGTGAAGCCTTCATTTGGCTTCATCTTGAAGAGCTCATATTTGGTAGTGAGCAATTGAATCTTTTTGGACTTGACTTGCTTGGTCCCTTTATGGTAGTTCTCCAATATTTTCCAAATGCTATGGCACTTGGATAATGTTGGACTCTACCACATTCTTCTCTAGATAAAGAACTTAGAAGAATTGTCATTGCTCTCTTGTTTTTCCTATTATCTCTCTTTTGTACTTCAACCCAATCCTTTCTAGGGATCACCTCCTCAATCCCATCAACAACCTTTGATGGAGGCTTCCACTCTTCAAGGACACTATCCCATACGTCTATGAGATCACTATCTATATAGACCTCCATCCTATACTTCCAATAAGCATAGTCAATGCCATCAAAGTGTGGCTTGAGGTGATTCATCTCTTCATTGGCCATCTTTATCTTTTCTCACGCGTTGAAGCTTGTAAATATGAGACTAATGCTCTTATACCACTTGTCCCTTATGCACTAAGAAGGGGGGTTGAATTAGTGGGTAATTAAAAATTTAGAGTGCAATTAATGCACTGTTAGAGTTGAATTGTGGTCGCTAAGCCTTAATAGCGGTCACAATATTCATTTCGCGGTCGAGACTATTTAATCACAATCACTATCTTCAAAGATCTCAAACAGTTAGTTACACATGGCAGATTTTCATTTGATGATCAAGTATCTATTGGAATGGCTTTCTGCAATATAAATATAGCAGTCGCTACAGGTTTGGTCATGATCACTAAATGCCTTTCGCATTCTGAATGGCGGTCGCGACGAAGACCGCGAACGCTACTGGACCTAAATTGAATTTCAGGCTATTTGGCTTGAATTAAATCACGGTCGCGACTGAGTATGTTACGGTGCCTACTTGATTGTTACGGGTGCGATAACTTGGTTGCGGGCGAGACTTATAGGTCCAATAGAACACTTAAAGAATTTTCTAAGTTTTTGATTCTCAACCTTTCCTTAGGCATTTTATCTGTCAAAATAAACTTAGATAAGCCATTAGTGTCATTCAATTTAATTGTCAAGATCAAAATTGAGATTGACTAAATTGAGAACCCAATTTAGGTCAACAAGGGAAGCTTGATTGGTGGAGCTAGGTGTAGACTTACTAGAGGCTTCACAATTGAGGAGCTAAGGTTGAAGAAATTGGAGAGTGTTTTATGCTCTACAAGATGTAATTTGATTACCCCTCAATTCTTCTTCTTGCATGTGTGTTTTTCACATAATTTAGTTGATTACTTGTATGGATTACAGGCCTTACCTAATGGCAGAGCGAAATTTTAAAAAGTTCAGAATTTTGCCCTATTGCACTTTCGCTCACTAAAGGTTTGTGTTTTCCCTTTCAATATCTTCATCCAGGTGTAAAGAACACAATCATTCATCGAGACTTCAAAACAGCAAATATCTTGTTAGATGAGAAATGGGAATGTTGGACCCATATTTGTAGTTAATTAGGCCTAATGATGATTTGGGCCTAAGAATTAAAGTCCACATATTTAAATGGAAGCCCATGAAGAATAAGTGATAAGTGCATATTTAATTAGATTTTATCCCTTATTCTTATTGTGTTTTGTCTTTAAATTGAGTTTAATTCGTTTGTTAAGTGTGTTATCAGAATAATTTGAGTGATTAAGCTGATTCAGAGACCATGGATTGATTTGTTTGGAAATTGCAAAGCTAAAGAGCAAATTTGGCAAATTTTGGGTAAAGAGACAGTGTTCTAGTAGCGTACACACCCAGGGATAAGCCATCATACCTGGGCGTGTACTTGCCCCTGTACATAATGAATTCCAGAAAAAGGGCAGCAGCCTACATGCCCAGGTATAAGGGCTTATCCCTGGGCATGTACACGATACAAGACACCTATAAAAGGCATTTTGAAGAGAGAATATGGGGGCTTTTTGATTCTTTTGTAGGGTTTTCCCTACTGGAGAACTTTTTGAGAAGAAAGACATAGATCACAGCAGAAAACAAGGTGAAGAACAAGATTCAAGTGCAAGGAATCTCTTCTCAAACACAATCAAATAGTTCATGCATTAAGAACAAGGAACAAAATACCAAAGGATCTTGCAGATCTATCTCTAGCACCCCAATCAATCCTCAATCCCTATGAGTGATCAATCCATATTAAGGTATCTCTACTCATTTAACATGGAAACAATCTCTAATTGCCAATTAGAAAAATAAGATTTATCATAGAAATAAGATAATTAAAGATGAATTAATCAAGTCTTATATTATTCAATCCATACAATCAAGAACTAGGGTCCATCAATTTCTAGATAGAAAACAATTAGTTCATAATAGAATTTAAAGATAACAAATAAAAGAAAGAAGAAATAAAGAATCTTAAACCATCTACGGATGATGTTGAAGAAATCCCCTCTTCAATCCTTGATTTCCACTTCAAAACTATACAAACATGGATCTTTAATCTTGATTTACACCTTCAATTTCTCGAAAATAAAAGTCCTAAACTATCTATGAACCAAGGGAACCTAAGATTTCCCAGCCGCACGGCTAGGGTTTTCCCTAAACCTCCTAAAAAACTCCCTTTCTTTTTCTGCTCGCAGCTTTATTTAACTGCTGAATTTTTTGTGCCCATGGGCATGGCTCGCTACTGGAATTTATTAATCTTTGCTTCTTAAGTCATAGCCAGCCCCATGGGTGTGGCTCACCCCGTGACTAGCTACTGGAGTTGATTCCTTAGGCTTCCAAAAAGCTCCCTTAGGCCATTCCCAACCCCACGGGCGTGGCTCTGAACGTGGTAAAGGGATGATCTTCAATCTTTTGCCTGTTTTCTTCCATTTTCGCTTTTTGGCTTCGTAGTTTCTTGATAGATTGATCCATGGCTCCTAAAACATAAAGGAATGCTGAAAAACACTTAAACAAACAAATCAAACTTTAAGGATAAAATACATTAAAAACAAAGGGTAAAATATAGTCAATTAAGCACTTATTAAATTCCCCCACACTTGAGTATTTGTTTGTCCTCAAGCAAATTAAATTATAACAACAGTAAGAAATAAAATGTACCCTCTCTAATCAAAGAAATTCAAAAAGATTGACAACAACCTGTAATCAGCAAGACTCGACATCCTCAATCAAGTGCCAATTCTCAAACATGGTAGCCAAATCAAGAAATCTCTAAAACAAATCTCAAAAAAAAAAAAAAACTAAAACCTAAATTCTAAAGTTACAAGTTTGAGCAAACAATTCCACAGAGACAAAATTTTAAGTAAAGTAGAATTATAAGGATTTTTCTCTTAGGTGCCTGACTATTCCCTTGACTTTTCATTCACTTTAATAATTTGATCATGCATTTCATTTTCATGTTTTCTTTTCAATTAACTAAGGAGCCCTATTTGTTTGAATTGTCATCCTAGCCTTTTTACGTGAATGCAAACACTTGTGGTGCCGGCCTCCAGTTATTCAGCTGGAATCACACACTCAAATAGCTACTAGCACTATTCATAATCTCAACCCCCTCCCCCCCCCCTCTTTTTTTTTTTAAATAGTCAAGAACAGCGAAATATGTAAACATTTTCAAAACTCCTTTGCACAATCTTTATTTATTTATTTATTTTTTTAAGAAAAACAGTCAAGCTACCTAAGGTATTAAGTAATTCTACTAAACTAGAACAAATGTAACAGTGGAATAAAATAAGCTCAAAAAGTGTAACTAAAGTTTCAAATTTCAGGCATGCAAATCATGACCACCACATTCAATCCTTAACACATGATCAATTCAATCAAG
>CATKHJ010543552.1:0-10916 GCA_949750685.1 Vernicia montana
AAGGCAGCTCTTTTTGAACCAAGCCTTTACAAAAGGGCTAGCTTTTAAGCAATTAGGCTCAATTTAGCTAGCTTTGAGTGAGTTAGGTTGTGTAGAATGGGTTAGGGAGGGTAGGTTTATATAGGTAGAGCAGCTAGGTGAATTTTTATCTTCTTTCGATGTGGGATTAAGAGTTTTAAGCCCGAAATCGCACACAGTTCTTTTGGAACCGCACACGGAGGAATCTGGACCGAACGGGAGAAATACAGACAGCACAGCAAAGTGGATCGCATAAGCCCTATCTGGAACCGCACAGAGGTTGTGCAGTTCCACACAGGGCTGTGCGGTGCGGTCCCTGGAGGACCCTGTGCGGTCCTCCAGGTTCCGACGGGCTGGTTCGGTAGTTTTTTCGACCCTTTCTCGCTCGTTTCAGTTTTCGAGGCTTAGTCGCATGTCCGAGGGTTCAGACGGTGCAAATTTCAGGGTTCACAAACTCAGGGTCGGGGTATTACACAAGCTATCCTACTTTCACTCCTCATTCCGTTATCAATCTGACTGATAAAGGGAAAGCTCCTTCTACTCCCACTTCTCCCCCTCTGGACTTAAACACCATTGTTCCATCCCCCACCATGAATCCTTTTCAAAGTGGTGACTTTTCTAGCTTTCCAGAAGCCAAGAAATTAATGAAAAATTTTGAGGCTATCGAGAGGACCCTAAAAAAATCAAGAAACACGAAGACATGATAGATGTCGATTCTCTGGCTCTCTTCCTGAATGCTAAGATTCCACCCAAGTTCAAAATGCCAGTCATGGACAAGTTCAATGGCACCACATGCCCCAAGACTCATCTAAAAATGTATGTGGGTGCTATGAGACCATTTGGAGTAGACGACGAGCTCTTTGCTCAATTGTTCCAATAATCCCTGACCGGAGCTGCTGTGAAATGGTTATTAGATCTCGATCAAAACCACAAGAAAAGTTGGGATGAAATTTGCAAGGCATTTGTCAAACAATACCACTACAACATCAAGGTGGATGTCACCCGTTGAGATTTAGAGACAACCAAGCAAAGATCAAGGGAGTCCTTCACTGCGTTCCTTATAAGGTAGAGGTCTAAAGCAGCCCAAATGGTGAACCGCACCTCGGAAGAAGAGCAAATCGACATCATCGTCAAAAATCTCCTCCCTCAGTACCAAATTTATCTGCAAACTCAATATCTCGCAGACTTCAGGGCTCTCATCGCCACCGCTACCAAGATCGAGGATATGATCCAATCAGGATGAATCAAAAATGAATCCTCTAGTTTGAGGTATCACAAGAATAACAATTACACAACCAACTCCACCACCCAAAGAGGAGGGGACGTAAATGTTGTCTCTTATCAACCAATAAGGTTAGAATCAAGGAGGACTTTCTCTGAGCTAGGCATGCCCCTCAGCATTGTTTATAAAAAAGCCCTAGAGGCTTATCTGGTTAAGCCTATAGAACCATGAGCTCCTCCAAACCCCTTTCCCAAGGGCTACAATGCGAACGAGCATTGTGATTATCACTGAGAAGTGGGGCACAAGACCAACGCATGTAAGGCTCTGAGACACAGAATTCAGGACCTCATCGACAATGGAGACATCATTGCCCCCAAGCCAAAGCCTAATACTGCCACCAATTCTCTTTCGAACCACTGAGCTTATCCAACTGTCCTATCCTCTAACCAATAATTGGTACTTTGAGAAGGGTGCCAGCCTTGCTGTACCCAAGTCCATGTCTGAGTCTGAGTCCTCTGAGTCTATGTCTTCTGAGTCTGAGTCGAGTCACCTGAGTTTGTCCGAGTCTTTTAAATCTATTTCTGAATCTGAGTCTATCAAGTCTTCCTTTCTGAGTCTGTATTTTGCCTTCTAAGCTTATCCTTTAATGTAACCCATGATGATGAGACTTTTATCAGCAATGAAAAGTTTGAACCTTCTGTTTTGCTCTACTTCTTCTAATTCATCATTGAATAGGACATCTAAAAAAGAAAAAAAATTAATTAAAAAAATGAATGATTGAAAAAATAAAAAATGAATGAGGCAATTGAATCAATTAATTATGGCATAGAAGAAAAATAAAAAAAAAGTCGCATACATTGTATTTGCATATCATGACAGGCAGGCATTAATCAAAGGGCTCGCATTTTCCTGGACTATTTTGTCTGGAGCCCAAGGACATGGTAGACTCAAGCATCATGGTTCACAAGATTTCAGCCCCCACACACATATGAAGCCTGTTAAACAGAAACCGTGAAAAATGAAAGTAGAGTGAATCAACTGGTGTTATGACCAGCTGAATGCCACTGGCAAAAAGAGAATAAACGCTTTGTACAAGATTCAAGATTACCGACAGAAGCTAGCCAGACACTTTAACAAAAGGTGAAAGAACAGAGGTTTGCAAGAAAGGAATCTTTTCCTAAAAGTGATTCGAGCTTCTGTGCACGACCCAAGTGAAAAGTTCAGACCAAAATGGGCTGGACCATACGTACTCAAGAAGATTCTATCCGACGTAGGTTCCATCCTCATGGACGTGGACGAAAACCAGTTCTCCAATCCTTGCAATCTGGACCAACTAAAGAGATACTTTGTATGAAGGTAATGTCTGCATATAGTTTCTCCATTTTCAAATGCATCTATAATCAGAACTACGTGGACCTGATTCGTCTTAAAAGAAAATGACAGAAATGATGTAAGGGATACGTAGGCAGCCTGACTCAAGTACGGTCCAAATCATAGTATAATGCATTTTTGTTTCCTCTGTGCCTAAATGCATCATTCATTTGGTTCTTTTGCCAAAACAAAAAATAATAATAATAAAAGAAAGTGCTCGCTAAGTTGAAAACCTGAATGGGCGGCTTAGGCAAAAATTAGAGCAAGCTCGTCGAGTTGAAAACCCAAGAGGGCGACTTGGGCAGAGCAAAAATAAATGATGTCTTATAAAATGATGATCAGATTTTATAGAATACAATCCATCATCACAAAAAAAAGGATAGCCTGTTCCAAATATTATCTACAACTTATCCTGTATCGTGTGGTCATATCAGCTTACAGGCATATGCAAACACAGGAAACTCGCAGCAAATCCTAAAAAAGTACAAGAAAAAAAAGTGTCGTCATCATGTCTGAAGTCAGAGTCTAGCCAATCCTCTACCTCCTCCTAGGATGCACATCCTTCGTGCTATCGTCAAAATCAGAGTCCACCACAATCTCTTCAATAGTCATACTCGTCCTTCTAGTCTCTATAGCTCCCTCCGTTGTAGCAGTAGAAGTACTAGCAGAACCAAAACTACTCCCCACAGTCATACCAAAAAAGCCTACCCCGAATGTCAGCAGCTCCAAAAGTACTCCTAGAAATCCTCCTCTGTATAGTAGTAGCTTGGGAACAGTCCCTACTATTGCAGCTAAAACCCTCATCTGAACCACTATTGTAGTGTCACCTTGTCTACTCACTACAGTCATAACATTCTCTGTTGCTCCCATTGCAGTCTCAGTCACCAGTATAGCCTGTAGTGTCAAACCCCAATAGCTCCTCGAGTCTCCTTTGAAGGTCAAATCACTTTCTCTGTCTCTCTTGTAATAGTCTCCCCTTTTTCTATAGTGTCATCATCAATATCACTCAGTAGAGTAGCCCGACACTCTCTCTCAACTGGCCAAACAACCTTAAGACAAAATAGCCTCAGCCACAGTACGACTCTACCCTATCTAAAGTATCAAACCCACTACTCCAGTATCACCCCAATCAGTAAAACTAAAAAAATAAATACCCGGCCATTAGGGAAAAAAAAAAAAACCAGAGCCCTTATTTTAAGCCTCTGTCTCTTCAGGTCTCTAAAGTCACTGGGATCTTAAAACTCCTTGATCACAGCGGTCGCATTCACCCAACCATCAATGACTATCCAGCTAGCAACATCCTAGGGGCAGGTCCAGAGACTCTTGAAAAGCCAAAAAATGTCCAACTTTGAACTCTGAAACTACTAGGACTGCCTCCAGATTGCAGCCGAATATAGCAATGAACTCCTTGAATTTGGGGCACAGCTCTTCCATAGCAACACTGAAATGAAAAGCACAGGCCACCGGGTCCCAAAAACCGGAAGCAAGCCCTCAGAAAATCTCAGTCGACTCGCAATCCCCGTAAAGTCACCATCGATACAATACCATATCTGCCCAAATTAATTATCTCCACCTTCTTGAGTTTCTTAGTCCATAAATGCATGTAATGGTTGAAATATGGTTCAATCGACGCGAAAAAAAAAATCAATCATCACATAAAATTTGCACTCATGTTTAGGAGTTGACATTGCATGCAAACTGCATTCATATCATAAACATAACCAACTCGTAAATCCACCCTCTTGCATCCATACATTCATCTGTTAGATGCATCATCACAGGTCATCAAGTAAAGTAAAAGGTCTATGAATTCCAAAACATGCATACATAAACATGCATCATCTGTGCACCAACATCTATGCATATGCAATCATTTGCAGTCATACACCATAATGCATAAGCCAAAATTGACCAGTACCTCCTCGAAGCTAATCGACATCTTTCTGAAACTGATTAGTACCTCTTTTAAGTTGACCGACATTTTCCAAAATTGACCAGTACCTCCTCGAAACTGACCGACATCTTTCAGAATTGACTAGAACCTCCTCGAAGTTGATCAACAGATCTCTTTCCAGAAATTGACTAGTACCTCCTTGAAGCTAACCGACATCTTCCAAAATTGACCAGTACCCCCTCGAAGCTGACCGACATCTTTCCAGAATTGACCAGAACCTCCTCGAAACTGATTGACAGACCTCTTTCTAGAAACTAACCAGTACCTCCTCGAAGCTGACCGACATCTTCTCAGAATTGACCAATACCCCTTCGAAGCTGACCGACATCTTCTCAGAATTGACCAGTACCCCCTTGAAGCTGACCGACATCTTTCAGAATTGACTTGTACCTCCTCGAAGCGGACCGACATCTTTCCAGAATGGACCAGTATCTCTTCGAAGATGACCGACATCTTTCCATAATTCATTAGTACCTCTTCGAAGCTGACCGACATCTTTCAGAATTGACCAGTACCTCCTCGAAGCCTACCGACATCTTTCAAAATTGACCAGTACCTCCTCGAAGCCGCTTGACATCTTTCTAGAATTGACCAGTACCTCCTCGAAGCCGACCGACATCTTTCCAGAATTGACCAGTACCTCCTCGAAGAAGACCGACATCTTTCAGAATTGACCAGTACCTCTTCGAAGCCGACCGATATCTTTCAGAATTGACCAGTACCTCCTCGAAGCCTACCGACATCTTTCAAAATTGACCAGTACCTCCTCGAAGCCGCTTGACATCTTTTAGAATTGACCAGTACCTCCTCGAAGCTGACCGACATCTTTTCAGAATTGACCAGTACCTCCTCAAAGCTAACCGACATCTTTTCAGAATTGACCAGTACCTCTTCGAAGCTGACCGACATCTTTTCAAAATTGACCAGTACCCCCTCGAAGCTGATCGCCATCTTCTCATAATTGACTAGTACCTTCTCAAAGCTGATCGCGATGCCATTTCACAACTATACTTCTAAGCAAAGCAACCTTCCTTCACCCGACCTTGACCATGGTAATAATCTTTCACTCGATTCTGACCGTGATAACCATCTTTCACCCAAGAGACAAGCAGTTATGATACCAATGACGCAAAATCTCCCAAAGATACTGAGAGCATCTTCCCTTATAAATCCAATTGAACCTTCACCCATAAATGTCTAGAAGTAATCATCTAGACATCACTTTGGTTCTTTCCCCCACTTTTTATCTAAGTCAGACCCATCCTCTACCCAAACATATCTAGCCACTAGCTTAGATATCCCTTTGGTTCCTTTTTTTGCTTCCATTTATCAAGTCAAGTCTCCACCCACAAATGTTTAGGAACAATTGCTTAAAGATCCCTGTGGTTCCTTTTGTCATCGTCCTTTTCAGCCATTGTCTCACCCATACATGTCCAAGCACTGACCAAGATATCCCTGTGGTTCCTTTTGCCATCATCCTTTTCAACTATTGTCTCACCCATACATGTCCAAACACTGACCTAGACACCCTTGTGGTTCCTTTTGCCATCGTCCTTTTCAACTATTGTCTCACCCATATATGTCCAAGCACTGACCTAGACATCTCTGTGGTTCCTTAGACCATCTCTCTCACCCAAACATGTCCAAGCACTGACTTAGACATCACTTTATTTCCTTGTACCACCCCTTCTCTCGAGGTCACTATCATCAAAATCGCCTTATAGACAATACAATTTTGATAATAGGGTAGCTATGAACCCTCAATTTTACACCCTTCAGATGCTGCTGCAACTTGACACTTGCTAATTTTCGTACGTTTCGCAGAGCCGGTTAGTGGGCAGGGGTCAAGGGGGCAGCACCCCAAAAAAGTAAATGATTTATTTCTTTCCAACACAGACTGACATCACTTTTTTGACCCTGACCAGATATCCTGTACCAGACAGTGCTTTTCCTGAAACTGATTAGATTTTCTCCATAACTGACTGCCAAACTGACCAATAATTAATTTTGGATCCACCACCACTGACTGGTAATTTTTTAGACCTCGGAATACCTCAAAAACTGAATCGAAAATCCTGAAAACTGACTCGAAAGCTAAAAAAGCCAGCAAATCAAAACTTTTGAGCCATCATCCGCCGGGATACCTGGCAGAGACACTAGGCCTCCCGACGGCTGCCTCCGGGGATGTCCGAGGCTCCGCGCAGAGCCTAGAGGTTCTGCCATGCGGAAGCCTCTGCCCCTCTGCGCGGAGCCTTTTTGGCTCGTCAGAGGTGGCAGGGGCTCTGCGGTGATCAGAGCTGCCAGAGCCGCCGAGAGCCTGGCAGCAGCCGCCAGACTGACCAGAGGATCCGCCTAGAGCCTTGACTGATCCGCCGGAGGTCCTGGCGAAGCCTCCGGCTTTTCCGCTGACTTTGTCCCCTTGGCACCCAAAATGACCTTTTTACCCCTTTTCAGCCCAAAAGGCCCTACCCTTTTGGTCTTTTGACTCTTTCACTACCTAAAATACCCTCACATTCACTTTACCTATAAATACCCCACTCCTCCTCTTCATTCCACACACCTCAAGCACTTGTTGATTTGCTATCCATTTGCTTCCTCTCTCTCTCTTTCTAATTAGTTTTTCTCACTCATCAATTAATTAATTAAAAATTAATTTTAATTAATTAATTAAATTTTCAATTAGTATTCACCAAACTTAATTAATTAATCCTTTTAATTAATTTAAAATTGGGTAGTTAAGCAACTTAATCTCCTTTTTTAAAATCAGTCTTATTTTTCGAAAACTGAACTCTGCTTCGGTAAAACCACTCTCCCACCACTTAAACCCACAAAGAAGGTATAATCTCTTACCCTCATTCAAACCCCAAACCAAAGAAAACCAATCAAATCTAACCGATTTTTAAATCCCATTCTACCTCATAGTGGAATGAACTACGTGGGTTTTGATCCCCATTCAGTGGGGTACGTAGGCACAATTGAAATCTAAATCCAAGTCTCAAATCCAAATCCCAATCAATCCCTTCCCCCTTTTATTTTCTTTCCCTGTAAATGTCAGTTTATATTTTCCTTGTAAATTTCAATTAAAGCAATTAATTATTCAATTATTTTAGAGTAAATGAGCGATTTTGTGATTTTCCTATTACCCATAAGGACTAGAAGAAATACTCTCCTTTACTTATGGATGTTTAAATACCCGCTTTTTATTTGTTCATTTGTCTCATAATTATGCCATGCTCATGCATTATAAATTATCATTAAATACTTGTAATGCATGAAATCAATTTTCAAAAGTCAAATTAAATTTAAGAGCCAAATCGAGATTATTTAAAACCAAAAACCTAATCCCCGAACTCAACTTGGTTCGAAGATTAATAATTTTATCTTTGGGTAAATTAATATAAGATTAATAAATTGGAGTCAAAATGAGTTTTTTCCATAATTTTCCCATTAAAATAAATTAGGGTGGCGACTCCCGAATCCTTTTCAAAAATCAAATCAATTTTCCTAGGCGATAGCTGCTTTCGATCGTGAGCACCCAAACCCGTACCTTAACCTCCCTTAAAAATCGCTTAGCCTTTCTTTAAGGCATTTCCCGAGTAAGGGGAAGGGTGTTCGGGCGAGGCCTCACAATATTATATTCTAATGACAAATTTGTGGTCACAATATCCAAAAACATATTATGACAAATATATTTCGTGACAATTACCTTTAATCGAGATATTTATAATGAGAAAATTAGTTTTGTTGTATGTATACTACTTATCGTGACAAAAAATCTTAGTGACCAATTATTTTTGTCATAACAAGTGATTAATGTTAGCGTCAAGATCTAATGGCAAAATTATGTGACAAATTTTTTTTTTGTTATTATATACCTTGTGTCTCCACTTATTGTGACAAAATATTTTGACAAAATATTATCATTATTTTACATATTTTTATAAGTACAATGACAAAATTTAATTTCGCTGCAATAAGGACATTTTGTATGACAAAGTTGACTTTGTCACTATGAATTTTGTCATAAGAGCACAAATTTCTTGTAGTGATCGGAATACTAATCAACACTTGAAGTGGATTCAAATTAGGAATAAAATCGTAGAAGAAAATTAAAAATCATAGCCCCTTTAAACATGCACGACTGTGCATCTCTCAAATGTGCAGCCATGCATGATTTCTTTATGCATTGGGCTTTGAAAAATTTCCAGACAGACTTGAAAAAATGTGCACGGTCGTGTACCCTCTGATACCAATTTAATGCACTTCTTTGCTTCCGTCTTGCTTCCGACTTTAATCCGAATGATCTCCGAACTCCTAAATTCCATGAAATTGAGTAAAAACATTCCAAATAACCTAAGAAAACTTGAAAACAAACTACAAACAAAAGGTTAACAAAAAAATAAAAAAATAAAAACAAAACATAAATAAAACATTTGATGGATTGAGATTAATTCGAGATCTTTCTTGTGCTGGCGGGTTATACATGGTTGTGTAGCTAGTGAAAATGTGCTTTCTCGAAAGGGCTTTTCTTTAACCTCTATGTGCCGAATTTGTTGTAAGCACTCTGAAACTCTTAATCATTTGTTTCTCACGTGTTATTTTGCATGTGTTATTTGGCAATCTATAGAGGATTTATTTGGGGTGCGACTTTGTAGAGATGGTACTATTAAAGAGCTTTTATTTCAAGCCTTTTGTTTAAAATTTAGCTCCCAAATTTCAGCTCTGTGGAATACTTGTGTAGTCTCTGCGGTTTGGCTAATTTGGCGGAGCCGTAATCTTTTATTTTTTGAGGAACATATTCCTTCTATTAGCTATACACTTCGATTACTTTGGAAATGCATTGTGGAATGCAATTTTTTTTAGAGTTGGAACCATGCATAATTCGCAAAAGGAGATTTTACTTCTTCAACAACTTAATATTGCTAGTATCCCTAGACCCCCCCTAGCGTATCATCTCTATCATATGGTCTAGACCTCCTATTGGCTGGATTAAAGCTAATTCAGATGGGTCCTCGTCAGCTTTGGGTTCAGGTGCTAGAGGTATTTTCTGCAATAGTAGGGGGTTTCCTCATGGTTATTTTGCTTTCTCTATGGGCCGAAAGTCAACTTTTTATTCGGAACTTGCGGGTGCCATTTTTGCAGTCATTAAAGCTTGGGAGCGTGGGTGGCACAAGCTCTGGCTAGAATGTGATTTTTCTGCTGTGGTTGCCTTGTTTCGCTCTCGTTCACTTCTTGTTCCTTGGGAGCTAAGAGCTGATTGGACTCAATGTCTTCATTACACTCTTCATATGGACTTCATGGTCACGCATATTTTTAGAGAAGGGAATATGGTTGCTTATAGGTTAGCCAGGAAAGGAGTAGAGGCTTCTGACTCTCTTTGGTGGGACTCTTATCCTAACTTTTGTAGTGAGCTTGTCTTTTTTTATTTTTGTAATCGTGAGAGCTTTAGGTTCGCCTAGTTTTGTTTTGTATGTATTATTCTTTTTTTTTTCTTTTTAATAATATTTGATCATGATTAAGATGATGCGGGTGCTAGGAAAGTGCTAGCCTAGTTGGGATTTTCGGGTGCACCTCTGATTTATTATGATCAGCTTTTAATTAAAAAAAAATATCTATCATAATTCAAGCTCATCAAATTCCCCCCAAACTTAAGTATTTGATTGTCCTCAAGAAAAATAAGACTTAAACATAATATAGTCATGCATCACCTAGAGGAGTCCAATTTTGTGTTTTCTTCCGCGATTTTGATCCCAATTCGAATCCACTTCAAAGGCTAATTAGTATTTCGATTTTTCAAGGATTCTAAGAACTTCCTAAGCCTTTCAAACCTAGAATTTGTTGCCTATAGATAGAGGAGGATTAATACTCTTTCGATGAAGTGGGCTATTCTCGAAAAACTCTTGTAAATTAGTTTAGCTGTAATTGAAGATTCTTCTAAGGAGGGGATTCAAGTTTGAAGATTCATCAAGGCTTGAAGACTCATTTTTCATCAATTGTTCTAGAGTTCCTTCTAAACTTTATTCTTCAATTCATTAATAAATTGTGATCATGTTTCCTATTAGTTTAATTGTTATTTTTATTGTTTCTTTATTCTTAATCATGAGTAACTAAATTTCTTATCTAGGATTTAGATGTAATCTCTTGATTTGCTTATGATTATCTATCTTTGATTGATTGGGATTTGATTATTAAAATTAATCTTTTATCTTGAGGCTTAATGCTTGAGATTAATTGGCATTAATAACTTGAATTAAATGTATTGTGTGAAGTAGCGAGAGTGGAAGTATAATACTAGTTCATTACGATAATTGACCTAGGGTATGTATTACTTAGAGATAAGAATACTCCTTT
>CATKHJ010543933.1:0-17750 GCA_949750685.1 Vernicia montana
AGAGCCTATAAAACCTTATCTATAAGTTTGAAGTTTTGTTCAAAAGTCAAAATTAGTTTATTTGCAGCTTTTCAGCAAGGTAAAACTCCTAGAATAAGATCAAGATTTTTTAAAAATTGCATTTTGCAATTTGCTTAAACAACTGTTTCTGCTACACAGTATTTAGCTTAACAAAACAACTCTCTGTCTCTTTCTCTGCACACTCTTTGTTATTTTAGTTTACTATATATATAAAAAAATATAATCACCACCAAAAACCCTCTTCTTTGTCTTAGCAAAAGAATTTTTTTTTTCCTTCAAAAAATATATTGAAAGCACTTGTCCACATATGGAATAATTAAGTACTATAGTTAGTTCCTATTTAGTAGTTTCTCTATCATCTGCAATGCAATTCTCTGCTCCTCATCATCACCATCCGTACCACAACGAACTAATTATTGCCCTGCCATTATTTCTGATGTCTCGGAACGAGGCAGTTTAGGTTGAGTCTCCTCTCTATCCTTTTTTCCAAGCTCAACAATCATAACCCAATTCAAATCGAAGCGTGGTCCTGCTCGCTTTTGCCATACTTCAATATGGCAATTCTCAGTGTCAAGTCTAAGGCAAGTGAGAGAAAGAGATGGGGATTTGCAACATTTGTGAAGCTTTGCACTAAGCAAAGAAGATAGTGCACTTGTACTAAGCAAAGCGAAAAGAGGATAAACATAACAAAAAAAATCAAAAAGCGTAAAAAAACTAAAATAATTTAGCAAAATTGTTAAAAAAAAAAAAAAGGAGCGTTAAAATGATTTTTTTTTTAAATATACGTACCCGCTGTAATTTCCTCTATTTTAATTAGGCCCAATGCCCATTATATAATAATAATAATAACAATAATAAACTCATTTGATTTGTAATTTGAATTAAAATTTTTTATAAATTATTGTTACTAATGTGTTGTTAATAATTTATAAATTTACTATCTTTAAGAACTTTTGAATTGTTTTATTGTATTTTTTAGCGTTAAAATTGAAAAGAAAAAAAACTAGTTGGCTTTAATAGGAAGAACCGGATCGAACCAGATTGAATCGAATGTCTCGAAATAACTAAAGTATCAAACCGAATTTACACCTATGATTTGTGACTTATAGTTTGGGTGATTATTTCAAAAATATGTTTAATGTAATCATGAGTACAAATGCATAATTGTGATATCAAAGCATGTTCTTTACCATCTTTATTCTTAAGGGATCATAAATGCTTGATTTGGTATAAGCATACAATTTTGAGTGTAAGGCGAGTTGTGGAGTTGTAGTGTTATGTTAGTAAGGTGGTGATGAGAGATTTTCTTATTAGGTTTATATGAAATTACCTAAATGTGGCTGAGTGGGAGATGTTAACTGTAAGTCATGTGGGACCCAAGTACATCCACATTACGATGAGTTAATTCTTATTCAACTAGGAATAGGATAAATAGTAACCTAATGGGTTTCTAACTAGGGTTATTGTATTCTCCTAACTACTATATAATGGATATAGGGAAAATTAATAGTAACACTCTATGTAATTAATTTCTCTCTACACTCACCAATCTTTCTTTGCGTTAATTCTCCTTAGGGTAACCACCCACTACCTTAGAATTTAAAGCAGTGAATTTTTTGTGAACGACTCTAGTAGTCATTCATGTTGACGAAAATGACGTTTATATATGTTGTTCTTCCTGTAGGATTGAAGAGCGCGTAGAAACAACTGTGAATTTGTAATCTCAAACTGTAAAATCATGGTAATATTGTATTGGATTTTTAAGAAGTATTTTGTTGCCCTCTTATTATTGTCATTGTTTTCCAACATCATCCACTTTGAAGTGTAGTGATGTAAAAAAAGGAAACACATGAATAAAATGATACTTTCAAGTTTAATTTGATTAATTCTTAATCATTCAAAAAGCTTGTTAATTAATCCGGGTCTAGGAGTCATTAATCAATTTCAATTCAATATTCATATTCATTTAATACTTGGGCATTTATTGGGTTTACTTTTAACATAAATTAACTTAAACTCAAATTATTATAAGTCCAATTATTAAATGAATTTGAACATTAAATTGAAATTAATTATTGACTTCGATCCAAAATTAACTAAGGATTGTTCGGTATCATTTTCTATTTTTTGTTTTCTATTTTTTAAAAATAAAAATAAGATTTTCGTCTTCATAGACAGCTAGAATTGAAAAAGAATATTTTCTCAAGCTTAGTTTCTCTGTTTTATGAAGCTACTACAATGGCAGCTTGAGATTTTTCAATATATATATATATATATATAGTTTATGTTAATAATTTTGAATTTCACAAACATCAAATATATTATATATTACATATTCTAATCAAATATTTATAAATAATATTCAAAATTCAATCATAATATATAAACATACATACATAATAATATCACATTAATTGTACTTTCTTTAAAAAAAATTATTATGAAAAATTTGTCATGTCAGCAAAAATGATATTAGCAGATTGACAATAAAGTCTTTAATGATGATAAATATAAAGTATTAAAATATCACGAAAAAAATTTCAGCTCCTATTTAAAATAAATGTTAAAACCATAAAACCATATGATAATTTACGGTAATTTTCGTAATAAAATTATAAAAATTGGGTATTGTGTGGGCTATGTATTTAATAATTTTCTCTATATAATAGTGATAATTTTACCCTTAATAAGTGAAAACTTTTTCTCGAGTGAAAAAGAAATGAGCTTGGTAATGGTATATATTTATTTGCTCCATTGGCGTTTACTGAAATTCAAAGTCAACCATTTTATGAGCTTGATATAGATTTGCTCCATGAAAAGAGCTGATGGACAAATCCTAACCCTTGAAATTTATTTGCAGAGTCATACCAATTACACACTTTTCGATAATGCTATTAACAGTGAGTTGATGAATTGAGTTGATTTGGTGTATTTTGCTATGGCTCCCACGTCCCACTCATCTGATTTACCCGATCCCATCACTAGTTTAAAATTTTAAATAAATCCCACTATTCTTTATTGGTTTTTGAAGTATCTGGTTTCCACTCCCATGACTTCTTTACGGAGCTGCGGCATTGTTTTTGTTCTTGTTCTTGCTCTACTTCACACTTGGTTTCTTGAAACTCTTGCTAAAAGAAATGTGGGTTTTCTTTATTTTTCTTTAAACTCTATTTGGTATGAATAAAGTTTATGAAATTTATCTGTAATTTCATATTCTTATGTTTCGTATGAATGAAAATGTTAGTTTTTTTACTCGTATGAATTCAGTATTTGTAAATGAATTCTATACTTTAAAATTCATTTATACCAAATAATCAAAGGGTAAATACTTGAGCTTAATTTGTTGTGTTTCTTGATCTATAGCTAGTTTGTATCAAGTTGAATTTTTTTTTTAATTAATTATCTTTGGTATTTGCAGGTTTATATTGTTTATATGGGAGACACTGTCCATGATGAACCTGAGCTGGTTCAGGAGTTCCACCATGATTTTCTCTCAGATATTCTTGGAAGGTTTCATTTCTCTCTTTTTCTTTATTTCTTGGTGAACAAAACAAAAAAAGAACTATCACAATTATTTTACTTCCTATTGTAGATGAATCTCTATTAGTGTTATTCCATATATATGCTTTAAGCAACTTCCTGGTGTGATCCAAATATCTTTTAAATTTTTGGTATAAATATAAATGATTTTGCTCACACCAGGAAGTTGCAAAAAATTTTGTCTATCCATATATATATATATATATATCTTTTTTTTTTTTTTTTTTTGTGATTTGGAATTTGACAGCAAAGAAGCTGCAAAGAGATCGATTTTATACAACTACAAGCATGGATTTTCAGGATTTGCAGCATTTTTAACCAAGTCACAAGCAAAGGTTATTGCAGGTGTTATGTTGTTGGTGAACTGTGAACTCATTTTCCCAATATAATCTGCAATTTCTAACTAGAAATAGTTATTGTATTTAATGTTCTCTGTAATGATATATTGATGCAGAATTTCCAGGAGTTGTTGGTGTAATTCGAAATAAAATTCTTAGTCCTCATACAACCAGAAGTTGGGATTTTTTGCAAGTAAAACCTTATCTTCAGAATGGAATCCTTTCAAAGTGTCATTCTGGGGCTGGGTCCATCATTGGTATTATGGATACTGGTATGCTGTTAGACTTATGCGTTTACACAATTTACTTGATTTTGTACTCACTTTCTTCTTTTTTTAACTACTTCTTTGCGAATAGGTATATGGCCAGAGTCAACAAGCTTCAGAGATGAGGGTATCGGAGACGTGCCATCACGATGGAAAGGGATATGCCAGGAAGGACAAGGATTTAATCGCTCTCATTGCAATAGGTTTATCTAATTATGCTCTATTAAATGTTTCAATGTTCTATAAACTGATTTGGTATCTTTACTTGAAGAGATGGGTCAGGATGCATGTTAAAATTGTCAATTCTGTGCATACTGGTTTGGTAGAAGGTAGAAAAGCCTAAGTTTCTCATTGCATCATGGAATATATGTGTTATTTTGCAGCTACTTGTGGTATCTTCTAGTTGTTTATGCTTCTTTTTTGGTGTAGAAATCTTAAAACAGTTTAAGTTTACCCACTTTAACACAATCTTGTGTGATATATGTAGTAATAGAATTAAAAAAGGTCAATTATTGATTATGAATATGCAGATTGGTGATATGCTACCAAATTTGAATATGCAATGTTTCCTAATGTATAGAAAGAATAAATATTAGTGCAGCACCAAATTCTCTTCATTGAACTTAAAAATGAACTCTTGACAGTTGTACCTTAAACAGGAAAATTATTGGTGCACGTTGGTACATTAAAGGCTATGAAGCTGAATTTGGAAAGATAAATACAAGTGATGTGTTAGAGTTCATGTCTCCTCGGGATGCTGGAGGCCATGGAACTCACACATCATCTACTGCAGCTGGTGTTATAGTAGAAAATGCAAGTTTTATGGGACTAGCTCAAGGATTGGCAAGAGGGGGTGCTCCATCAGCTTGGCTTGCTATCTACAAAGTTTGTTGGGCTACTGGAGACTGCAGCTCAGCTGATCTTCTTGCTGCATTTGATGATGCAGTCCATGATGGTGTCGATGTGCTTTCTCTATCTCTTGGCTCAACACCTCCGCTTGCTGCTTATGTTGAGGATGCTGTAGCTATTGGTTCCTTTCATGCTGCAGCTAAAGGAATTTCTGTAGTATGCTCTGCAGGGAATTCTGGTCCTTATCGTCAGACTGTCATAAACACTGCTCCTTGGGTTGTTACTGTTGCAGCAAGTATCATCGATCGAGCTTTTCCTACAAGAATTACCCTAGGGAACAATCAAACTGTGGTGGTACTTACTAAGTTTCTTTTCAGCCATTTCAAATTTTGCTATTTTCATATTTGCATCATACAAGCATGTATATCGACATCAGATCATAAAATGTAGTGACACTGATCATACAAGAGATCAAATAAAAGCATGGATGGAAAAGGATTTCTGTGTTATCCACTGCATTCCTGTCCACGAACCATGATGGTACTGAAAAGATTTCACCAACTTTGACTAGGGTGAAAATACTTTTTGTATGAATACTTACAATAACCAAATGAGGCTTCTGAATGAGTTACATTGCTATTTCTTTTAGGGGGCTTCTTGGAAAAGGGTCTGGTAAACCCAATATTCAATTAGAAATAATTCCAAGTGTACCAAGCCAACTCTAGTTGGTAGTTAATTACCATTTCTAAAAGTTATAGGCCTTTCTGGCTGAATTAAAAGTGAGCTACTTTCCTTGGCACAATTAATAATTACTTATACTGTAATACATCATAATGGTCCGAGTCATCATCTCCATGAGTCTTTCTTACTCTCATTTGCTAAGGTTCATACACTTTGTTGGGGTTTTGAGATATAATTAGGACTTTTACAATTTCTGCCAGAGAATCACAACTCACAGTATGCTAGTACGTTGAATATAGTGCAGTTCACAAGATTACATCTTGTATCTGTTTCACAATCAAGGGCATGTTTATTTTTCCATTTCTATTTTTGTGCCCTTCAAGTTTCATGTCTCAGACCAGTCATAGGCTTCTTATTTTGATGAGAAATGATTAAAAATGGTGTCTTGCATTTTGAAAATCCAAATATCATATGTTTTGATTGAAAGATGAGTTGTTCGAACTTGATGATTTAGAATCAAAGGGGAGGTTAATATGATTCTTGAAATGTCAGTCAATTTGCATAACATCTTTCAGTAAATGCCTAAATAACAGTATGACTCATAGATCTAGAAATAAATTCTATTTTCTCAAACAGGGTCAGGCTTTGTATACAGGGAAGAATGTCAACAAGTTTTACCCTATTGTGAATGGAGAAGACATAGCAGCTGCTGGTGCAGATGAAGACAGTGCAAGGTATATTTTGTGCCTTTTGTTGGTATAAAAACACATGACAATCTCCAAAGTTCAACTATTGCAAGCAAATGCACATTCTGATAGTTTTTACTTTAAACAGAAGTTGTGAATCCAAAACTTTGAATGCCACTTTAGCAAGAGGAAAAGTAATATTATGTTTTCAATCTCGATCACAGAGGTCAGCTACCATTGCTACAAGAACTGTATCGGAGGTTCAGGGTGTTGGTCTTATCCTTGCGCAGTTTCCTTCTAAGGATGTCATTTTGTGCTTGGATATCCCCTGTGTCCAAGTGGACTTTGCAATTGGAACATATCTTCTCACATACATGGAGTCAAGCAGGTAATCTCTACATTTAGAGGAGTTCGTGGCTTATTGAGTATAGAACTTAACAATAGCAACCTTAAAATATGTCCAATGTTATCCAATGTCAATTAAGCATGAGCTTCATATTTAAAAGGTTCCCAAGCAGTGGAATGGTGTATGCATGCATCTAAGTTATTTAGATCCTAGTGGACAAGTACTCTCTCAAACATAAGCTGTAGCATACCTTGATCTTAGACTAACAAAGTTAATATTATCTAATGAAACTTTTCATGAGACAGAAATCCTATAGTCAAGTTTAGCATCACAAAAACAGCAATTGGGCAACAGATATCCCCGGAGATTGCATTCTTCTCTTCTCGAGGACCTAGTTCCCTCTCTCCTGCTGTGTTGAAGGTATTAATTTTTTCTTGTTGAGAGTTATTGTCTTTGTTGTCCTTCAGGTAAACATAGTTTTTTTTTTTTTTGCAGCCTGACATTGCTGCTCCTGGGGTTAATATCTTGGCATCTTGGTCACCTGTTGCATCACCTCTATCATACGATATCACTAGCAATAAAGTAGTTTCACTGAACTTCAAATTCGAATCAGGAACATCCATGGCTTGCCCCCATATATCTGGTATTGTGGCTCTTCTTAAAGTTAGTCATCCAACATGGAGCCCTGCTGCAATCAAGTCTGCATTGATCACAACAGGTAAGAAATCAAACTTACAATTGTTTTTTAGTTACTTTCAAGAACTGGTTTGCATATTACTGCTGCTCTATCTTTTGCAGCTTCGATCTGGGACGAATATGGTCAAAACATTGTTGCTGAAGGAGGTCCTCACAAGCAAGGTGATCCATTTGATTATGGAAGTGGTCATGTCAATGCTAACAAAGCCCTAAATCCTGGTCTTATATATGACATGGGGGTCTCCGACTATATCCATTTCCTTTGTTCAATGGGCTACAATAATTCTGCCATCAGCTTGATGACTAGGACTCGAACTGTATGTCGCAAATCGACTAAGTTCATTGTAAATCTTAATCTGCCATCTATCACCATTCCTGAGCTGAAGAACAAGTTAACTGTATCAAGAACTGTCACAAATGTCGGTCCTGTTATGTCTGTCTACACTGCTCGTGTTCAAGCTCCGGCAGGGACTTTTGTGAAAGTTGAGCCTTCAATTTTGTCATTTAATTCTTCAATAAAGAAGCTCAAGTTTAAGATAACCTTTCGTTCTCTATTAAGGATTCAAGGAAGATACTCATTTGGAAACTTACTCTGGGAAGATGGGTTCCATGTAGTGAGAATACCTTTGATTGTTAGAACTGTAATTGATGATTTTTATGCAGAAACATGATGCAAATGTGACCGATTGCATCTCTTTCATGAATAATGTTGTTTTAGATTTTTAACAACAGCCTAGTCTATTGAAATTTTGGAATAGATAAAGAGAAGTGATGGGATTACTATGTGTTGGAGTTTAAACTTGTTTCTTTAATGCTTTAGTCTAGTTCTTTCCATGATAAACAGTCACATAGCAAATGTTGTTACATTTAACAGAAATTAAATAAGGATTAACCAAAAAACAATAATAAGTTAATATTCTATAAATTCAAATATAATTAGATCAAAGATGTCTAGGGCTAGTTTGATATTTTATTGCAAATAGCAGCTTTTATACCCAAAAAAAAAAAAAAAAATTCAAAATTTGATTTTAAATCTATAAAAATCAAATTACAATTAGTTATTTTTTTTTTTTATCTTTTGGCTTATGCTTAACTTATATAAATTTATTTTCGGTAAAAAAATAAAAAATAAACTTATATAAATTTATATTAAAAAAGAATGGCATCCTTATAAACGGTATATAAGATAATACAACCTCAGAGTTTTAGCCTTTTAGGCATTGCTTACACTGACATCAATATGTTTGACAAAATTCTAATTATATATTACAAGTCCATAAGGACTTTTACTACTAGATTAAAACACCAACTCTAATTTTGCTTTAGATAAAATTGAAATGATAAAAATATCTATTTAATTAATGAAATTAAAAGATATAATAAAATTGAAAAAACACATAAAATTAAGAATTTGTAAGTGTTTGCATCAAAATTAAACTGGTTAGACCTGTAATTTAATTAGAGGCTCAAATATTTTATTAGCCCAATAAAATTATTTAATTAATTAAATTGTGATTTGGACCTAAAATAATCAACTCCATAAATAATGGTCAGAGTCTGCCAACCAATTTCTACATTGCAGAATGTTCCACAGCTTTTGTGTAGAGACGGCAACGGGTTGGATATGAAACGGATTTTGATATATTCATACTCTATCCGTCTTGAATTGAGATAGATCACGGAGTGAGGTAGATTGAGTTGCAGATACCCATTTATTTTTTAAAATAAAAATATATACATATATTTATATAAAAATTACATTTTTATAAGAATATATATATATATATATATATATATGGGTATTCGGGAGACGGATATATCAATATTCACCCGTCTCATTAAAGTTGAGTTAAGTATGTACTCAACTACACGAGTCAAAATTGTCATCCCTACTTTCCCAACTAGAGAAATGACGTGCGAACAAAATAAAATTAGTGAAACTAGTGAGAAAGTGGAATGAAGCAGTTATCATATAGTTACCTTACAGAGCCTATAAAAGCAGAAATTCAAGCAACTGTCATACTCACTCCTATATGAGAAAATCAATATCTTTAGCTTTGTAGCTTTTAATACTTTCATATTCTCATACTATTGTTCTGTAAAAGCTCTATGTACTCAAGTTTTCTCAAGCAGTAAAATTCCTTTTCAGCAAATTTTAGCTTTCACAAATTTGGCATTTTGTCTAGCAAAGTTTTTGTAGTGGAGTTAGGAACCTAATGATTTGTTCAGATCCCTTTTAATCATACACAACCGTTTGATTAAGAAGTCATAGCGCATTAAATTCGATTCAAGTACCTCTGTGGCATACCCACAAATTTCACAATTCAAAAGGATCAAAAATTTGCAACAGACGAAGACATTTTTGACACGTGCTTTAAAGATCGATCCGATTATTTGGTCCACAGTTTTTATAGATGCTTACACTTGAATTTTGTGGGTATATGTAGTTCGTCTTGCTCCCGCGAAGACGGCTCAGGGCTCCTTTCAGTAAGTCAGCAAAACTACGCAGAATCTGACAATAAAGCCGGCGGAAAATTTTTGCCTATATCAAATATTTATATTTATTTCACACACTAAATTAATAAGTGATGATATATTTTAATTAATATAATTTTTTTTATTTACTTTTTATAATAAAAAAATACCAATATTTTTTTTACTTCATGTATTATTATTTAGGAGCGGAGCCAGAATATTTTGTTTGGGGCCAAAGATTCTATAACATAACAATAATTTAAAATATACTCCAAAAATATAAATCTAACAAATGCTCATTCTTAAAATATAAATTTAATATGTAACCTATACAATTAAAAATAAATTTCAATAAAATATAAAATCTTAAAAGTCCACAAATTTTCCTCTTTTTTTTTTTTCTTTTTTTTAAAAAAATTATTTCTCCCTTAAGACTGATCAATGATCAGTGATGAACACAACACAAAAACAATAAAAAGAATACTAAAAAACACAATAACGTTGATATTATAATAAGTTTTATTGTGTAAAGTTTTATATTTAACATGCCCAATACTAAATTGTATTGATTGTTATGGAATTGCACATAGGCTGATAAGTCCAATAACTCATTAGTTTTATAGTTGAGCAGTTTCACTTTACAACTTATAAATTCTTTTAACTTTTAGAATTAAATGGCTAAATATCAAAATATGACTAAATTTAGAGGATCACATATTACAAATATCAACATATTTATAGATATATATAGAGAGAGAGACAAAAATTTGATGGGGCCAAAACTTCCTCTTATCCCCTTCCCTTCATCCTTATTCTTATTTAATTGGATTGATATAAAGGAATTAGATAACATGTACAAATATAATTTATGAACAAAATAAATTTTAACTTAAAAATGGTCAAATTAGTGTATATATATATATATATATATACACCGAATGTTTAAAATGAAATGAAAATGAAAATGAATATATCTCATACGATCAAAATTATTTATTTATTTTAGATAATTAAACATAATTTTATTGGCAATTAACTCCAATGATTTCTCCAAATAATTATTTTTCTTTTTATTTTATTAGAGGAGAAGTCAATATTTATATTTAACACATGATGCTATATAAGGGCAAAACATTAATTGAAAATTAATGATTGACATTTCAACCTATAATTGTTGGTTTAGGGTACTTGATAAATATTGCAATTGAAATAATATTTCAATGAAAATTATAATTAAAATATTAAAAATAAATTTTTAAATGTTATTTCTTACTTTTCAACCATTTAATTGTCAATGTTTTTATTTAATCACTGACTATCAAATACTGATAGCTGACCATAAACCATTCAACCACACAATTGTTATATTTTATTAAGATAAATTACTATAAAATTTTTAAAATTTACTATAATTAACACTTTAATCTATATTATTTCAACATAATCACTTTTAATCTTCAAACTATTTTTCATGAACATTTTAATTGAAATGTTACATATGCTAAGATGTGAATATTATAGGATTAGAATATAGTGAAATTTTAATAGTTTTATAAAAAATAATTAAAGGTCTAATCATTAACAAATTTTGGAAATTAAAAATACAAATTTTTAAAAAGTAAAAAATCAATGTGCTAATTATAGTAAATTGTAAGAGTATTATTAATTTATCTTTTGTTAATAACTTAATTTTACTTCCAGGAAAGTGATTTAGCTAGAGAAATATTTTAGAGGGGCAGACTATAATTAGGTGAACAACCAAAATAATCATGTCCATAAGGGGAGATTATCTAGTAAAATACATTTTTTATAATTTGGAGAAAATTTTTATATATATTGTATGTATATTTTTATCTTATATACTAAAGCAATGAGATAATTAATGTAATTCAAAAATTATTAATTAATAATGTTAGTTTTTTTTTTTTTTGAAAAAATATACTAGTATCATTAATTATATAATATTATCTATGTGCAAAATAAATTATATAATATTATCACATTGATATGAAAGCAGGGACGAATTTATTAAGGGAGCAGTGGGACAGCTTTTAAAATTTCTTCTTGAAAATATATATATTTATAAATGTGTCCTTATTAAATTTTGTTCATTTACCCATTAAATTACAATTTACAAACATTTTATTTTATATACTCAAGCAATGAGATAATGTAATTTAAAATATGTATATTTTTATCTTATACACTCAAGCAATGAGATAATGTAATTTAAAAAATTATTAATTAAAAATATTCGTTTTTTTTTATTTATATTTGCATTAATTATATAATATTATCACATTGATCTAAAAGCATGGATGAATTTATTAAGGGAGCAGTGGGGCAGCTTTTAAAATTTTTTCTTTAAAATATGCATATTCATAAATGTGTTCCTACTAAATTTTACCTCTTTGTCCCACTAAATTACAACTTACAAACATTTTATTTTTCATATAATTTTAAGATTATACTTGTAATTTTAGACCACTTTTAGATTAAAAATAAAGTCAAATAAAAACAAAAAGATATTCAACTCATATTTTCTCTCTAATCCTATTTAGAGGTCATGTGTATACATCTCAACTGATAACTTTTTTTTAATTTGCCCGTCTGAAAGTATATTCTCAATATAAGTAAGTATTTTTCATAATTTGAAATGCATTTTATTTTATTATGAGTATAAAGTATTTTTATGTGCATAAACTGCATTAATAATTTTCAATAATCAACAATTGCAAAGAGATGCGAAAGCGATCTTTGGTTTATCGACAAATAATAATCTGCCGCCCGTTGATAGAAACTTTCTGCTTTTCAATTGAATTACTTTGTTGGCCAGCTAGGGGAAATTATTAGACAGATTTGGTCTGAGAGCATCTCCAACCCACTCTTTATTTAACATAAATTTTTTATTATAAAGAGTAATTGTAAAAAATATGACTCAAACTCACTCTCTAAATCTAATTTATAGATTAGAGAGTGAGTTTGGCTCTCCACATGTAGGAAGCCAAAATTCACTCTCTATGTAAAGATTAATTAATATACGCCTGTTTTTTATACATATCATTGTTTTCTATTTTTTTTTTTTTCCTTGTAAATACTTAACATTAAATGTTTTTATAGGATAAAATAAAATAAAGAGTAAAATATAAAGAGTGCATTGGATTTAAATAAACTTGTTTGCTTTTTATATTTAAAAATTCTTTAAAATGCTCTTTATTAATCAAAATATGCTTTTTATTTTAAAGAACACTATTAGAAATGCTCTAACAATATAATTTATCCAACTTTTAATCATTTTAACTTGAATAAACAATCATCAAGAGTTTTTTTTTATGGCTAGTTTATATATATATATATATATATATATATATATATATATATATATATATATATATATATATATATATATATTCAATTAAAATTTAAATTTAAAATTTTTCAGCAATGCAAATGACTCTAGTACCTTTAAACTGAAAACTTATTGATAAGCTTTTTCTTTAGTTATTATGTAACATAGCTAGTTACAGGGGTAAGACTGGACTTTAAAAGTTGTGAAGCTAAAATAAAGATGAAAAGAAAAAAAATTTAGGAGTGATAATATCAAATACGATATGATAAAATGATAAGAATTCAACGCAAAATTAGCGAGTTTGGGTTAGGGATTATCGTGTTCGTGTCAATTTTGTGTCAACCCGATTATGACACAAAAATAATCGTGTCGTGTCGTGGGTTGACCCGTTAACTCGAAAACGATACGTTTAACCCATTAATACATTTAATCTAGCTAATATATTTTATGATTTTTAGAATATGTATATATAAAAATTACTATTAATCTTCTTTATAAATTTATATATAATTATATTTTATATAATAATATAAATTAATAGGGATTAATTTAATAAATTTGATAATTTTTATATATTAAAATAAAAAAAATTAATTAATTTAAAATTTTAAACGTGTTATTCATGTTTTGTCGTGTTACCCATTAATTAAGTGGATCGTGTTCGTATTTAAATTTTTGACACGATAAACTAATTGTGTCGTGTTCGTATTGATCCTTCTCGTATCATGAGTATAAGTCAAAACGACCTAAATACAACCCATTAACACGAATTGTTATCCCTATAAAAAAATAAAGATTGTGGGATTATATGTACAACTTTTAAAATTTGAAGTGTTATTAATCATAATTTTGAAAATAAATATGAAACATGTAAATAATGTTTAAATTTTGAAATATTGGTTATAATTTTAAAAATATATACATTAAAAATTAATAGAATTTGAAAAAATTTGAGTCACGTATATAATTTTTAAAAAAAATACATTAAATATATATATAAAAAATAAAAATTTAAGAAGTTTGGGATCATTGTATATATTTTAAAAAAGTGTATTACTTATAACATAAATTTATCGCTGGTTGGAATCATTTGAATTTAACTCAATTTAAAATTTATATAAATTATAAAAAAATTACAAATCAAATGTAAACTAATAATTCAAATCGAATTGACATAATAGATCAAAATTTAACACATTTAATAATTAAAGCATGACTTTTTTTTTTAATGAATGACTTGCATACAATTTAATATTTGATATTGTTGTGGCCCTTTTTTTAATTAAAATAAATTTGAGCATGCCAAAGACTCTTTGGGAATCTTACCTGTATTTATCTTCTATCGGACGATTGTGCAAGAGACTAAAAGACCTTAAGTCTCTCAAGATTTTTGGATAAACTGCACGCAAAATTTTCAATTATTACAAAATAACCAAAGGATGATTTTGTATTAATGAAAATGTGAATACATTAATGAAAAATGAGAAATGTAAAGTTTGATAATATAAATGATAAAAAACTTTGAACGCTTGAGAAATTGACAGGAATTGGATAAAAAGCTTAAGAGTTTGAGATAGTTTGTTATAAAAAACTTTGAAAGCTTGAGAAATTGATAGTAATTAGATAAAAAGGTTAAGAGTGTGAAATAGTTTGTTATAAAAAACTTTGAAAACTTGAGAAATTGACAGGAATTGGATAAAAAGATTAAGAGCTTGAGATAGTTTGTTATTTGCTTAATAGTCTTGTGATTGATTGTTGATTGTAAATTGTCCGGTTCCCTTGGAGGCTTCTTGAATTTATAGCACCTGATAAGCAGTTAAACTCCTTAATTTCAGTTTTACGTTCTCCATCGGCCTATGATTCCTCCAATTCTTAAAATTCAGCCTCAAGTTTCACGATCATACTCCCAGCCTCCTAGTTTTCAATTTCATGTTCTATATTGAGTTTTCAGACCCACGTTCTATATTCAGTCTTCATACCCACGTTCTAGTTCCAGTGCCATGTGTGCTTCTAGCCCCGCCTTGAGTTTGATATAGCCTATCCACAGTTTAGCTCAGTTTTTCAAGAGTTTGCCACGCGCTAATTTTCATGGACTCTAATTTAATTAATTAAGCCCTAATTTATGAGCCTAAAATAATTAATACTCTCTCCGTTTCACAATAACTGTTATTCTAGGAGAATGCATACATATTAAGTAAACTATTAAATACCTTTAATTTTAATTAATATGGACAAATATATATTTATTTTCTCTCACCAAATAAAAAAAAAATGAAATTTGGAATTAGGATGAGGGTAAAGTTAGAAAAAACTAATAAATGCTGTATTGAACTCCTAAAACGACAATTATATTGAAACAAAATCACTTTTCTAAACTCACAATTATTATATTTCAAAGTATATCTTTTAAACAATTATATTGAAACAAAATCATTTTAAGAACCGGAGGGAATATTATTTTAACTCAATATTTAACACCTAATAATTTGAGGCTAAATTCACTGCAAATATGAATCCAACAGATAAATATAGAGATGATAAAATTAGAGAGAACAGAAACGAAAGTGACAAATGTTATTTAAGCAGTATTTGGTGTATATTTGTTTCGTCAAGGGTGGGCTGGTTTCCTTTTGCTTGTGTGAGCACGAAAATGGTATATAGGTGGATGATACCGACTTTTCATTCTTTGCCTCTCAAATTGCATGTTGCTACCATCGCTGGACCTTACTCATATGACCATGTCACATGCGTAAATTAATAATACATACCACGTCATATTATATTCTTTTTATCCACAAATAATAATTTACATTTATTTTAGCATAAATATTAAGAATTTTTATTCTTTATACTAATTTATTCTTACTAATAGTAGTAATTATTCTTAAATAATATAATAAGTTGTAAATATATTAAAAGATATACTTTGAAATATAATAACAAATTTAACTTAAAAAAAAGAGTGAATTGAATTTTAGACATAAAAAAAAAAATGTGAATTATTATTTATAGACTGAACGAGTATAATTTAATGGCAAATATATATGTCATCTGATAATATATTAAGATTTAAATTAATGATCTCCTTCCCAATGCTTAAAAAAATACAATAACAAACTTAAGTCTTCCCAATGCTTAAAAAAATACAATAACAAACTTAAGTCTTATTTTCAAATAAACGTGTATTTTTTAAAAATATATTTTATATTTTTTCAATTAATTTAGATTTTTTTTCAAAACAGGAATTATAGTTACTCAAATAAATTAAAAATAAATATAAAATATATATATTCAAACAAATTTTTAACCGCAATTAGTGCAATCTAAAACAAATTAAGAAATAAGAACTAAAAATCATTAAATAAAATTCAAGTAGGATTATGTTTATTATTTAGGACTAGACATTAACACAAAATGATCAAGTATTCAAATCAGAGTATACTTTCACAAAAGTACACAATTAATTTTTCTTTTTTAGTTTTAACTTTAATTGGAATTCAAATGTGAGTACTCCCAATATTGAAAACGACTTTAATCTATTCAACTATAAGGCTATGAATAGAGGTGTTTATGGTTCGATCTAATTGGTTTAGAGTAAATATTTATAACCAAATCAATTTTTAATTAAATCAAGTAATACTAAAAAATATCCAAATCAAAATTATTTGGATTCAGTTTGGATAGTCGGTTTGGTAAGTTTTACAAAAGTAAAAAATAAATAAAAAAAATTGAAAAAATATATAAATTTAACAAATATTAAAATAAAATCATATTATTGTATAATAATCAACCTTATCAGTACTAAAAAAAAAATTTCAAGTTGTGTACTTAAAATTCTATAGTATAATAATAATAAATTATAATAAAATATTCCTTAAGAAGTTAGTAGATCAAAATAATAACATAAAAATTCTCTAAAATATAGAAATTCAATAAATATCTTTAACTTTTAAAAAATTTAAAGAATAATTTGCATATTAGTAAAGTACATATCTAAAAAATACATAATTTTATTATATTATTGGTTTGATTCGGTTCGGTTTAAGTAAATTTTCATTTTCTTAAACTAAAACCAAACTAAAAATTCGGTTAATAAAAATTTTAAAACCGTAATCAACCATAAAACAACTTAAATTATGATTCTTTATTTGAATTAAATTAAATCAGTTCGATTTAGTCGATTTGATTAATTTTTGTATAACCCTAATTATGTGGATCGAATTTGTTGAATCCACGTGACACTTGCTACAGAAGCCCATAAAATATTAATGAAGGCTAGTGACTAGTGAGGAACAAAGATATTAAACAAGTCTAATATATTAATATTGAATAATGGTTGATTTTAGTTTAAATTATTTGAATGGAAGTCGGTTCATTGTTTATATTTAATTTTATAATTTATCATTTATGCATGTCACGGAGAATTCATTTAAATTATATATATATATATATATATATATATATATATATATATATATATATATATATATATATATATATATA
>CATKHJ010544122.1:0-31554 GCA_949750685.1 Vernicia montana
TTTTTTTTATTAATTTTGTTTGTCTCTTCTAATACAATATAAATGACTATTTTAACCCTTAATATTACTAAAAAATATACAGGCTATAAATGGGTTAGGTTGGATTGACATTATCCAACACAACACATGAAATTAAACGGATTGTAATGAGTTAGCGTGTCAACCCGTTACACTACTCGTTTAAGTAGTGTCATAAATGGGTCAACCCGTTTATCGATACGGACCTGCTAAATCTCAACCCTAACACAAAATTTTTTCGTATTTGGCGAATTAAATTAGCGTGTCATGACTCTTTTTGACACCCCTACAAATATATATCAATGGGTAAATTTATTCATAACATTTCAAGTTTGAAGACACCAAAATTATAAATTATGATAGTTAAATTACTGCATTTAGATAAACTTTGTCAACGATTCAAATTTGTTGATACTGAAAGGTATTGTACATATACTGATGTTATTATTACTATTATTATTATTATTATTATTATATATATTAAAACACATATTGAGTCACTGTTGCGTTTAAATGGGCTTTTATTTTTATTTTTTTTACTTCAACTTTTAAATGGATTTCGTGAGTCATTGTTCTTAAAATTAGAGGCATGTAATCACCCGATTCGGTTAATAATTGGTTAATAATTTTCATTAAACAAACAAATCAAAATTAAATATTAACCGAATCGATATAACTAAAATAATCATAAAATCAAATTAATCGTATTAAAATATTAAATTTCAGTTAAATCGGTTATATTGTGTTTGTTCGATTAAAAATAAATATTATAAAATGTCTTTCACTTAAAAATAAATATATTGTGAGTATTTATCATTTATAACATTTGAATTTTCTAATTTAGTTATATAAGAAAATAAAAAATAAGTATATCATGATATGAAATAATAACATATAATATTAAAAATAAATATTATATCCTAATATTTCATAAATTTAAGTATACAAACTAATGACACATCAATTAAATTATAAATTCATAAAAAAATAAAAAAACATAAATATATAAATTAATTGACACATTGAAAATTTTAATTTATTTATCAAAAAAATAAAAAAAAATAAGTAAATATGTCAGTTCAATTAATTTGGTAAATTAAACTTCTTAGTTAAACAAAAAACTAAAAATTGAATTTTTTATACTCTTAACCGAACCGAACCAATCATTTTATTTAACCGTACTGATTTAATCGAATTACATCAATTTGATTCAGTCAATCGATTTTTACTATTAATGTTCACTCCTGCCTAGAACAATGATTTTACAAGATTTTTTTTTTAACTTTTAAATGGGTTATGTAAGTTTAATTATCTTAAAAATAATTTAAAATGAACATGTTATTTTACTATTTGATTTGATTTTTAATAGATTATTTTTACCCACTTAAAAATATTTTCATTTCACCAACTTATTTTGAAATTCAATATATATATAAAAAATTTTATCACGTTCTACTGTTTATTATATTTCTCTTTGCTCATATCATTTTTCAAGTAAATTTATAATTTTTCTCTCTTTAAAAAAATTTAACAACCAATAAATATTTCTATTTCTTTTGCATTCAAATTACTAATTTCAATTATCTTTTCTAATTTTTTTTTTTATTGAAACAATAGAATGAAAAATTAGTTTTTTGATAGTTCATTTCAGTGTTTTAAAAATCGGATCGGACCGATCGGTCGGACCAATTCAACTGGGAACTGACTATTGGTCCAGTCCGGTAAAAAACCAAATCTTTCAATGCAACGCGGTTTTGGCATAAAAAAATAAAAATAGAAGGAAAAAAATTAAAGAAAAGAAAAGAAAACTGCCGATCGGACTGGCAAACCGAACCGGTCGGACAAAAAATCAGTGACCTGACCGGTTTGATCACTGGTCCAGTTTTTAAAACACTGGTTCATTTAACCAACAGGTCCTTAAATTAATTTAAATAATGTCTTAATACATTAGATATATCTTATTGTAAATATTTTTGTAATATGTAAATATTAAAATTTTTAATGTCATGTATATTTATATGTATAATATCATCTTTTATGTACTAATATATTAATACATTAATTTTTTTCTTATTTAAAATATTATAAATCGCTGCGAAGCGGGATCTATTTGCATGTTTTTTCTACTTCTGTAATTTATTTTTTTTTTGGTTATGGCCAAGCCAATGATGGCATTTGCTAATCGAGCTTGAGTTTTTTTCAAGTGAAATCTGAAATAATTCGAAGATGATTGAAAAAAAAAAGTTATTATTTAATAGTAAATAAGTTATGTTGTTCATCTTAAAATAAATGTTTAAAGTATTACGATTCCTATGGAAAAAAAAAAAAAATGTAATACGATTTAAATTTGAATAATTGTACTTTTAATAATAATTGGATTTTTAATAATCAAACATGGTTAACTTTACAAATTTCATCCTCCATCCATTAATTTTAAGAATTAAAATTTCTTAAATAATGAGATTAGCAATTTCAAGGAATAGAAATAGCTAAAAACAAGGAAGCTATATTTTATATAATACTGATCTTAAGAGTTAGCTAACACTTTGAGATTATAAAGTTCAATCTGAATCATATATACCAAACATAGTATTATTTATTAATATTGTAGTTTAATTAAGCAATCTCGTGTACCAAACGAAATGTAAGTCACAAATTTTGAATTTTGGTTCAAATGGCAACGTTTTAGGTCAAAGAAATAAATATAGTCCTTTCTTTTATTGTTTTTTTCAAAAATTATTGAATAATCATTAACAAAATAATTAGTGAATTTTCTCTAAAATACTCTATGATTTTTTTCCCATTAATTAGAATTAAAGATTTTTTTTTTCTATTTATTATTACTTATTTTATTTATTGAGTTTTGAAGAATAATTTTTATTTCATTTACTGTATAAATGCATATATTTTAAAAAGTAGAAATGTAATGTCTGAGTTTGTTTTATTTTAGTAAAAAATTGCCACAAAATTTGATTAGATATAACACAAAATTTTTTCTTGTGCATATAATATCTAGTAATCAATAACCATGTGATAACCAAATCATATTGATATTTCATTTAAGGTAAATTATTATATAGTTTTTTTCTTAAATAAAAGGTTAAAAATGAGATATTTTAACTCTTTAGATGAACAACTACACTTGCTAGTTTTAACAAATATTGCAATACCCAAAATTCTACATTGGAAGCTTTACTATATGCAAGAAAAACAATAAAAAATATACAGTTTTTGTCAATAGTATGAAAGGTAACTATCCTTCAACCATTGGGCACCTTCTCCTTTCTCTTCTTGAATTTTTGAAGCACATTCTGTCTTTCTGAAGGAGTAGCAGATAGTACCCACTTGCTAAATTCAATCTCTTCCATCCCCATGAATTGAGCAAGGAGGCTATACTGGATCTTTTTCCTAGCCCTAGATGATAAGGCATTTTCTTTCTCACCTACATCATCTGCTTTTCTTCTCCGCTTAGCAGCTGCAACAACGCGAACATTCTTGGGGATGCTTTCTTCATTTTTATTCATAATCCCCGGCCCAAAATTGATGATGTCCTCATTACGGTGAGCATACAAAATACCTATACATCAAGGGTGTCAGTCTCAATTCAACAACTCCATTTGTTCATGTTTGTACACATACACATATGACACACCCATAAAAATACTACTGTGAACTGTCTAGAAAAGAAAATGAAAATCCTAAATTTTCCGGTTGCTTATTTTAGCTATTTATATTCTCATTTATTCGGGTTTTTCCCCAGGATTCTTCAACAGTTTCTTTTTTCCTTCCCAGGTATTATGTCAATGTTATAAATTAATTGGTCACTCATAACATTATAACTATTGCTCATCTATGATGAAATCTGTAGTAAATTCACATCCATCTCAACTAGTGCAACCTTAGCCTTTTCAGGGATATCTTTGATTTGATAACATACTGCACACAATAAAAAATTATATGGAAAATGAAGATAACTGTAAAGCATCTTAAAAGATGAGAACTAAAAATAAGTTACAGCCCTTCTTTCATGTAGTTGAAAATCAGCTAATCACAGGAAACATGTATATAATAATCGAAGAAGATGGGGACAATACAGAGGAAAATCAATTAACTTACCTAACTCGTCAAGCACAGGTTTATTTGTTATAGCACTGTCATCACTTGGCCCTCCGGTCTCTGACCCTGATAAAGTTGTTACACCTACTTGTTTTGGAGGAAGAAAACAGCTCCCTATATCAGATAGTTCCTGCCTTGTAGTGGAGCAATGCCCATCATTTTTTCCCTGTTTCTCGTGTAATTCAATGATTTCGCTAGTAAAAAGCTTATCAGATAGATCACGGAACAAATTGCATACTCCAAAAAGCTCGCCCTGAAATTGTTTACAATCCTGAAAAGCCAAAAGAATGAATTATAAAGAGACTACATTTTTCTACCATACCCCAGTAAGTAACCAACTCCCTTCCACGAGGAAAAGAAAGGCACCTGGACACCTTCAAAATAACGTTTTTCCATTTTCCCTGAAACAGCAATATTTGATAGCTGTTGTTTGTAGACCTGACGGGAATAGACAAGTTCCTCAAAGGACCCAGCAGCAAGAAGGCGGAACACTACAACATGCCGTTTCTGTCCAAAACGAAATGACCTGTCCTGGGCCTGTAAATCATAGGCAGGATTCCAGTTTGGATCAAATATAACCACACGATTTGCACTTACAAGATTCAACCCAAGCCCACCAGCTCGAGTTGATATGAGGAACACCTGATACAGGAGATGAGAGTCAGGAAGAACTTTTGGAGCACATACTTACTATCAGCTTTTCACTTGAAAGAAAATTACCTGTTTGCTTGGGCTTGAATTGAATTCATCAACCATAGATTGACGCAAGTTAGTTGGAGTGGAACCATCAAGTCTTGAAAAGCTATACCCTTTGCGTATGAGAAACTTTTCCAGTATGTCCAGCATCCTGCAAAAAGTAGTCAATTCCAGCAGCTAAAAAAGCAGATGCTAGCCAAAGAACAGAAAGTACCCAAAGGAAAGTCATTCTCAACACAGATGTTGTATAAACTTCATTTGACAACCATATAAACAATTAGTTCTTACGAGAGAAACCTAATGGTATCCCAGAAACACTGAATTTAATAGATGTAACATAATCAATCCATTTTACCGATATTCAGTTAAGATATTCTTTTGTTATCATAATCAACAATAACAAAAAAAGGAGCTTCCCCCATCATCTCTCTCTCTCTCAATTAGTGAAAAATAAAAATAAAAAAATAAAAAGAGAAGAAAATGCAGAGTATTTATAACCAAATTGCGGTGGAGAAAAATACTGCTATCCTCATCCAAATTGCATGATAACATCAATATCCAGTACTCAAGGGAGGAGATGTAATGAAGTTACATGTGTTCTGTTTTTAGTAATTTGATAACACTGATACATTTGGAAAGAGTTTAACTGCTACTGGAAAAATAAAAAATCTACTGCATATATTCCCCCATCATGACACTAACAACTAGAATAGCAAGAAGACATGATAGCAACAAGGTTCTGGTGAGCCAAATTAGGAAACATACCTGACAGAGTAGCTGAATAGAAGAAGCTTGTCTCCTCTTGAAAACCAAGAGGACATTAACTTTTCCAGTGCTCGCATTTTTCCACAATGTTTAACATCACTCAGGCCCATGAAACTCTCAGTCTGGGCATTCCCCCCCACCAAATCTATGTCAGGACCAAAGATAGCAGAAGCAAACTCTGCATCCTTCCTTTGTTTGTCTGGTTCATCCCTAGGGTTAGGCTTAATCAGCTCCAAGTGATTGCTTATCTGTTAGTCATATCATGTGAGCGCATAGAAACAGAAACAAACTACATAGATTATCTTGATCTAAGCAAAATGAAATTCTTTATTGAAACAATAAAGAAACAGTTGACCTTCCCCCTGAGTAAATAATGGTAGAGCATATGATACAGTCACAATCATAATAAAACCAATAGACATAGCAAAATACATTTACCTGTTGTAGCTTGACAAGGCAAGGAAGGACAAGGCAAAAGGGGCAAGAATCACAGCCTTCAGGGTTATCCCTGTGAAGGTAAGGCCATATAATTCCATCAGGTACAATCCTTTTGCAGCATTCCACTTGTTTAAGGGGGCTACCACAACTGCATGGAAGGTCCTTATTTATAAGGCACTGGATGTCTGGTATTTGTAACATTCTCCTATAAACTCGTTTCTGTAATTCACTCATGGCGCAGAATATGACATTATCTTCCTTTCCCAACATAAGATGTCCAATGGTCTCCTCCTTTGTCCTCCTAAGCATGTATTTACGAAGAACGGTCACTAGGTGCTCTTTACGCTCATCAGCAACCCGGACAAAGATTTCAGGAGCAGTTGCCCTCTGACCATGCTTAAGAGGTTCATCATAAAACTCTCTAAAATGTTCCCGTGTTCCTAAGGATCCAGGTGCAACCCAGTCAAAGAGATTAAAAAGTTCCATAATTTTATTTTGCATAATAGTTCCTGTGAGACCAATTCTTTTTCGAGTGTTAATCTCTAAACATGCTCCATATAGTTTTGATTTCTCATTTTTAAGCCGGTGCGCCTCATCAACAATTACAATCTCCCATTTAAACCCAGACAAAATGCCCCCATGAATTCTGTATGTATCAAAACTGGTAATCAGTATCTCAGCTCCACCTGCTTCTAATTTCTCAAGAATCAAATCACGGTTTGCACCATGGTAAAGAGAGACACTAAAGGTCGCCCACCTAGAGAATTCAATCTCCCAGTTCTGGATGACAGAAGAGGGGCAAATTATTAGTACAGGACCTTTTCTTGCTACCCGATTATCTCTCAATATTGTTGAGTTGGCAGATTCTCCGTCTTTCCCAAAAACAGCAGCTAGGAATGCAATTGTCTGAATGGTCTTGCCTAGTCCCCTGTTATATGTTTGGATAATAAATAATAGCTCTATTAGCTCACGAGAAAGTGAGCACAGATTCATAGGTGCAAGCACCTGTAAATTCATAATTATATATATTCAAACCAAGAGCTTAGTAAGAACTACTACAGTACCAATACAGTATAAGAGTAGTCAATTGCTATATGTTCTCTAAATACAAAAATCACCAATACTGCCACAAGAGTAGACAGTTGTGATAGTAATACTTATAAGAATCAGACAATGAGTCCCTTAGCAGATCCTTCACAACAATCTTTGACTTCTATACTGCAATATTTAATGAAATTTTCAACCCAAGAAGTAAAGAAATCCTTCTTTAACAAAATGCAATTCAGCTATAATGCGCATTAAATCAGGAAAGCTAAGCTTATGTGCCATTGACTAGTGACATAACATACCCTAATCAATTCCATATATGTACAATATGAGTTAAAAGGATAAATATCACCATTTATGAAGAAACAATGCTGAAGGTGGCTCTTAGATACTAGTGTTACAACTAATAAAATCACATGGTTAAGAATAGTATTATTTCCTGGCACCACTGAAATCCCAAGTTTATGTATGATAAACCAATCTCTTAAAGACAGTACATTACTACATTGGCATGATGCAGCATAAAAGAGCAATCTTTTATACTAAATCAACTATAAACCTAGAATAACTCATATAAGGAAATTTGCATTTTATAAAAAGAAAATGGACACTAACAAGATATTATTTCAAGAATATGAACACAATAGTGCAAATGGCTTACTAAATCACCAAACATGAATTAAAATGCATAACAGTTAAAAATAGTTACAGTTGAAGCACAAAACTATTAAACTGATCATAAAAATTAATATGGATTTACACACACACATGTCATCACCAAGAACACCTCCATGATTGCTTTTGTATAGCTTATATAAGAACTTTACTCCTTCCCTTTGATGTTCAAGCAGTCTACAGTTGATAGATGCTGGAACCTACAATCAAAAGTAAACTTCTTTATAAAAAAAAACTGATTGAACCCAAAAACTATAATTACAGATGAAACAGAAAAATGAAAAAAGAAACAAACTAACTAACGTCAAAAGAACCAAAGTCATACAAAATTGGTTAATACCTGTATAATAGGTACCTCTCCAGGCAAGGAAAGGACCAATGGTTCAAAGGGTCCTGTGTAATCAAATTGAAACTGACCCAATTCAGGTCTCTCAAAATTTGAAAATCTTCTCTCGTTTTCTTCTTCTTCATTTTTCCTAATTTGGGATTGATTTTGTGTGCTCTGTGGCTGCTGGGGCAGATGGGTTTCACAGTTCTGGGGTTGAGATTGTAGTGGAAAAGGAAAACAATCTCCAAGGCCTTGAAGTTGCTTGGAAAGAGAGGATTTTGGAGGCTTTCTTGGGATTACTAATGTGGGTTCTTTTTGTTCTTGAGATAATGGCTCTGTGCAAATTGAAGAAGAGAGGTTTTTACAGGGCTTTAGGGTTTCATTTAAGGCTTTGAAAGTGGCTAGTGACATATAGGTAGAACAATTGACAAATTTGTTGAAATCCAAGCAATAATTTTTGTGGAGTTCCTCTGATTCTGCAATTTTCTGTTGATTTTTAAAAGTGTTTTCGTTGTTTTCTCACAACCCAAAAACAGAGTCATCATCTTAACTGGGGGCATTCATGCTTGGTTCGGCAACTCAGCGTTGAGTGGCGAGTTGCCGAGTCGGTCACTAGTACGACAGCGTATTGCTATGTTAAACCCAGACCTTTATCTGAATAATGCTTGAGCCGTTGAGAGGTAGTCGAGCGACGTCGTGTAAATAAAACGACATCGCGCTGGAGATTAGTATTGCAAATTATAACGGCAGGTTCGGTTATCATTTTAATTACGTCACCTATCCAATTAATGCTCGTCGTTCAACGACAACCTGTAACAACAGTTATGAATTTAAACTTTAAATTCCAATCAAAACCTAATTAATAAAGAAATTCAATGATTAAAAGACTTAATTAGCTTGGGAATTGTAATTATTTGGATCCACCAATTGCCAATTATTATTTTGGATTTGCTATAAGTGTTTTAATTGGAATTCAGAGTATATCACTATGTCTTGAATTCCTAGTTTTTTTTTTTTTTTTTTCCAAAAAATTGAATAACAAGAAAAATGGATTGTGTTAATGTAAATGCATAATATAGATTAGTCAAATTAAACAATTCACCTACTCACCTACTCACCTCCATTGTAGACTTCCATGTACAGATTACACCAACCCAGTCCTTCAATCATGCCATGATTAGTGTAGCTTTCTTCTATAAATACCTTGTAATTCTATTGTAAAACACACAACAAATATATACATTTATTCAATTATTTCTCTATTCTTATTCGTTCTAACAAAGAAAAAGGCATATCGATCATTTCACTCGAATAAAGCAAAACTGTGTCGTTTTGGCATAGGATCTAAGCAAGAAAAAGTACAAACTGAAGATTCCTATGAGCAAAAGGGGCAAAAATGATATTTTCGGCTCAAAATAAAGGGCAAATGGGTCAAAATTCAGTCAAAATCAATTGAGTGATGTCACTGTTCATCGCTCGTCGCTCTATATATATATATATTAATTAATTAATTACAATTGTAAAAATGTGCAAAATTTAAAGTAAATTTGACCATTAGGCTTTTATTCATCCTTCCACTTTTCAAAAATGTATATGCCTCTGATAATGATTTTCTCTAGTTCTGTATTTGGAACCAATTAACTGTTAATAAGCTTAGATTTTGTTAAGGAAGAAATTGGTTTGATTCTTGAAAGATCTTGATGGATTGATTTACAAAAAACACAAGATAGTGAAGGAGCTCAGGCCTTAACCTGAGAGTGAAGTTCCGACGCTCAAGTTAGCCATGGAGAATACTTGTGTAAAAGTTTAATTTGTAAGTAAAAGAAGGAGATGGGAGGAGAGAGAGTCAGTTACCTTGCATGAGAATGCAAGATGACCTTTTATAATTGGCTAAGTATAGATATCTTCTGGTAAATTAGGGGAACAACACGTGTCCACCCTTTGTTGGGACAAAGGGAGGAATAGACATATGTCATCCCAAGAAGCTTCCTCTCTTATGAGGTTGGTGAACTTGTGTGCTCTGTCATGCTTGACGTCATATAGCTAATATCACCAAAGTTACCAAAGGGCTTCATATCTCTAGTTGTTGGTGAAGAAATTCTTCGGAGGCCCTTTATGTCATAGAGAGGTAGCGAAAAGGTGAAGTTCTTTGGGAGGCAAGGCTCTTCAACCAGGAGTATTCCTTTGACCTCTTTGAATGAGTCTTCTTCTTGGACCTTAGGTGAAGTTTATTAGATTCCTTGTGAAATTTGTATTCTTAAGGTCCCCAAAGCCCAAATTCTCTTAAAGCTAATATTTATCTTTATCAATTGTAATTAGGATTTCATTATATTGTTAAATGAATCTTAAATACATAGGATTTCTTTACAAATGAATTTTCATATTTAAATTTAATATTATTTGCAGTTGTAACAAATAAAAAAGTGAATTATATAAATTTCATTGCTTAATTAAATTTCCTTTGAAAAGATGAAAATTATATTTAAAAAATTATAAGTAAATTTTATAAATTCTTGTGAAATTCATCTAGTGGATATTTGGTTTATATGTTGGGAGCTAACTGATAATTTTTTGACTCCCAACAGCTAGATCAACCCGTTTGGTAAAAAAAATAAAACAACAGTTGATAGCTGTTGGGAGTCCAAACATCTATTGTTTTGAAAAGTTTTAATTTGGATTTTTTTCCCCACCAACTACTAGCTGATTGAAATTTAGATTATATTATCCTTGTAAAAAAATATTATTAATATAATATTTTTTCCAAATTAATTTTTATATAACTATAATAACAACAAATAATTATTAAAATATTATAAATAATATTTGTAAAAATTATTATATTCATGTTTAAAAGAAAAATATATATATAATTATACAATAAAATAATTAGTTGTAATTTTTTAATTTCTAATTTCATTGTTGTTGCGATTTATATTACAAATTAGAAAAAAAAAATAACTAAGATAGATAATAATATACTAAAAAAAATTATATTCTTAATCGTCATTTAACTTTTAAACAACAAAAGCTAGCAAACTTTTACCAAACAATCATATTTTTCAGTTATCAGTTATTAATTATCAGCTACCTAGTACCAATTATATGCAACAGTTAAATCAAATATACCCTTAATCTTGTCATTATACTCAACATATCTAAAGAAAACCCAACTAATAATAAATAAATAAAAAAATACACATATATAAATAAAACCATTTATTAAACTTGTAAATATGGAGAATGCCATTGGATTTTATATTAATTCTTAGTCATGTGTATCAATTAGTAGTTAATTTTTGTATATTTTATTGGCTTTTAACATCTCTCCAAATGTCCCGGCTTTTAAGCATGGTCATGAAAGAAATGGTCCCCCAATAAGTTCTTTGGGTATAATAATAATAATTTGAACTCTAAGAACGTATTATGAAATAGTTAATTTATCCACTAATTGTGGAGAAGATATCAATGTTTTGTTAAACTTTAAGCAAATGCCTCTCTTTGGTGTTCTGGTTGTTTCATAAAAAGGTTAATTAATCCATTCAATTAAATGCAATATGAGGTATTGAGGTACTTCTGCCTTTGCTCTTTAATAAGTGGGTTTCAATTTTTTTATTTTTTTATTTTTATTTATGAGCTCAAATTCAAAATTTGTCAATCTTGAATAATATTTTTAAATCAAAACTTCATTAATATATACAAATTTATCTTTGATAAAGGTAAAATCTATATAATTTCAAAGGTTAACTTGTTTTTTGAGCATTAGGGAAGGAAAATTTTACATTAGTGAAATCCGAACCAAATATTAGTTTATTGATAAAAATTTGATTCAATTCCTTTAATAGTATAAAATTTTAAATAAAAAATTCAAAATTTTAAATTATTTATTTATTGTACTATGAGATAAATATTAAAGTACCAATCCGATAATTAATTTATATAGTACATGAACGTGTGATGATGAATGGGTGACTAAAGAAAATATACTTATTTGATTTGTGCTAGTTGGGCATCAAATTAATGTGGTGGATAGTTTGAAAGTGAACTACTACACTACTACTAAAACAAACACCTTCCGTAAAAAGTGGTATAGTTAAAGAAATTTGTCCTACTTCCCACTACTTGTGTTCAAGCCATAATTATTCCTCTTCCATTTTTCTTGAAAAGTTAAGGAGTTCTATTGTAAAGATTTGTAATTGTGTATTGTTTTATTTTATTAATTAATAAATATTTATTTTGTCTTTGTTGAAAAATGTATCGCACATCGAATAATAACAAAATATATAAAGAATTTATAAGTGAATGGATGTTGGATCTAGCACAAATCAATTGATTTTATGTAAGTGGGTTCTAACTCTTGTCCACATATAAATTTATGTGTATACGACTTCATTGACTTTAATATAATATTAAAGTTTCATATCTAAATGGGTTGTCTCTTAGGATTTACGTTTAAGTTCCGTTGTTGGATTAATAATGATACTAGTTCAGACTGAAACTAAATATGAGATGTCAGTCGATTTATTTGTGAGCAAGTGTCTATAAGTGAATGAGTGTTGGAACTGGACTTAACACAAGTTAATTGGTTTTGTACAAATAGTGTTCTAATATTTGTCAACTTATAAGTTCACGTGTATACGAGCCTATAGACTTTAATCCATTTGTGAGTAAGTATTAAATCAATTGGTTTTGTGCAAATAAGTTTCAACGTCTGTGCACTTATAATAAGCTCAAGCCAATTAATTTTGTATAAGTGAGTTCCAATATATATTCACCTATAAGCTCACATATGTACGGGCGATAAACTTTAATAGTCTAAAAAAATTAAGGATTCTTACTTTTACCTAATTGTTTGTGTGAATTATTGTTTCATGTTAAACATAAATCTTAGGTGATGTTGGACACGATGATTTAGTATTTAAAATTAAAATTGTGTACATTTCTAATTTTAAATTATTTGATAATGTATCATTTAAAAATATAATTAAATGAATTTTTTTTAAATAACAAGTTAAAGTTTACAATTAATATAATAAATAATTAAATTTTTAAATAATTGTATAATTTAGAAATTTTATTATTTATATTGTTTAACACTTAAAGTTTCAATTTTATTAAACAATAATAATCGAATAGCTACGTACCATACCAAAAGGCAGGTGATCTCTACATATTCTTGAGATATTAATTATACGATTAATTATTCAACATGATACTTAATTTAAGAAAATAAAATATTAAATTATGTTTATATATTTATGTGTTCGATGCAAGTTTATTTTTTTAATTATATTATTAATAAAATATATTTATTCTTATAATATTAAATGTCTCAAAAGGCAAAAATAAGTTATCTCACTCAATAATTAATAACCACAGAAAATAATTTCTACATGTTTTCTCAATTTATTTTTTAAAATATAATTTTTTTTATTATTGGACAATTGTGGGATTTGCTTTTATTTATTATCAAAGAAATGCAATTGTTATCCTTAAGGACTAACTCAAGTAGCAACAACATTACTCTTAAGAGTGAGAGGTTTTAGATTCAATTCTCTTCTTCTATATTAGGTGAGATTTCATTTTTATGACGAGTGTGATATGATAGGTACTCTCTATTGTATAGCTTACGGCCTATTGGACCTTATAAATAAAAAAAAAAAAATGCAATTGCTTGGGCTCTTTCATGTTCGATTCCTTTTTTCTTCTCGGATTGATTGTTCAATGGGCCCTTGGACTCGTCCTTTAATGGGCCGCAATGGCCATGTTACAGCAACTCATATTAAAATTATTTATTTACAATATAAATATATATTAATGTATTTATTTCAAAATTTCATTTACTTTAAATGAGTTTATCATTATTTAAAATATATTTTCATATTATATGTATAGAAAATCATTTTCATCTGAAAATCACTTAATTTTTTCTTAATTTAGAAAACAAATTTATTAAACAATTTTTCTGAGTGTTCTAAATACCAACAAATGTGAAAAATATTCTATGAAACATATAATCTGAGTATAGTGTGAAGTTCACTTTCTTAACTTTAGTTTGCAACATAAAATCACTAAATTTAATAAGTTATTATATTAAAAATCATTTTTGGGTGAAAAAAAAAATCACTATTTCCAAATTTTGGCAAATCTATTACTAGAAATACATTATTTTAACAATAATAATAACAAAATAATTCTTTTTTTTGAACCGGATAAAATAATACTTTTTTATTATTTAGCAATAACATGGTATCACGAATTAGTTTTCGTGCACCGTACTAAGTTCACCTCTTTATATGATCAATGCCAGACCATCTATGATGGAATTAGGGGATTCATAAATAAGAAAAAAATCATCATTTAATATATGATCTTAAAGATTGAATCAAGACAATAAAGAGAGATACAAACTCTTTTACCAATAAGGATAAAATAATACTACACATTTTAATAAAATGGTGTTTAATTCATCAACAAATATTTGAATATCACATTAATGCTCCCCTGTCTGTTCAAAAATAAATAAATAAATTCAAATCAACAGTTAAGAGAAACTGAGAAGCATTAGCACAGCCAGGGATTGCATTGGAAAGGAAAGGGAGATTGGATCCATTGGGAGCTTTCCCTTCTCTTTCACTGAAGCCTTTCTTTCTCTGATCAAAACCTTCAAAAACCACCAGATCTATGAAGTAAATCTAATTTTCAGATCTGTGCTTCAAATTGGTTTTCTGCTTTGCTTGTAGTACTGATTTATATATGGTGAACTTTGGCTTATTTATATTTGCTTTTGTTTTTAGTACATTTTTGTTTATCTGGTGAAGTTAATTAAATTCAGTGATATACTAGTTTTTAGATTATTAGTTTAGCAAATTATTTTAGTGTTGAATAATTCTAATCCATATAAATTCTTTAGTCATGAAAAATATTTAAATAATTAATAAAAACAAAGTTTTTTTTTTATATATATATATATATATTATGCTAGCATTAAAAAGGGTAAGAAGCTCAATAAACAGTACAAAAATAATAGGAGCCCAACATAATACAACAAAAAGGACCTATAGTCTAAATACAACATACCCATAAAAGAGTTTTCTGAACTAAGCTTCAAGCCCAAAAAGTCAAGAGACACAAAGTTTGGGAAGAAATCGACCCGAAGACCTAATATAATAGTTGTATTCCTATAATGTCCGTGCCTCTTGTCCCTTCTAAAACCCTCCATCTCCTCCAGAATCGCCACCGCCACTAAAGACATAGAGAAGAAAGAAACCACCAGAGTAAGCAGGGTAAATGCATTTGGACTAATCCCAGAGCCCTTGCACCAATGAGCTTCCACTTTAATCCGTTACTGCCACAGAGAACCAAAAGTAATGACAACTTGACCAGGAGTAGAGACCTTCTGTCGGAGCAGTCATGGCCTTAGAAGGATCTTTTCTCTATCAAGGGCTATGGGTCTCCTCCAAAGATGTAGATTAGCTATGAAAATGCCTAGATCGTAGAGACCACAACATGCGTTAACAAAATCTTCCCTCATCCACCACTATCCATTCAAAACCAACACTCCAATTAAAACTCTAAATAAAAAAGGCGAGAGCTTTAGAGAGAGAAAACAGTGGAGTGAAAATGACGCAGAGTCCATTCAGTATCATTTTCTATTTTTTGTTTTTTGTTTTTCAAAAATAAAAACAAGATTTTGAAAATTAGAATTTGTTATTTTTAATTTTCTATTTTTTGTTTTCAAAATATTTCTGAATAAATATGAAAGAAGTAAAAAATAATATTTTTTTAAAAAAATATTTTCTAATACTTATTTTTTTAAATTTAAAAAAAAAACAAAAAACACAATAATACCAAACCCTCCATAATTGTCAACTTTAAAAATTGCAATCAACTTTCTTTTGTTTTTTAATTAACTTTAAAAATTGCAATCAACTTTCTTTTGTTTTTTAATTAATTATTATGTATAAATTAAATTAAATATTCTTCATGGTTAACTAATTTTTATGGGTTGGACTTCAATAATAGTGTTGATTAGCAACTCAAAGCAACCAAAATTAAGTCTTGAGTTTGTTTGTTTGGGGATAAATGAATTTAAAAAAAAAAAAAATAGAACTCATTTATAAATTCAAATTGAGTGGGAAAAAAAAAAAAAAAAAAAAAAAACCTTTTACATTTTGCATTTTAAATTCATGGAATTCTTATATATAACTTAAATGAATTCTAAGCTATCGAGGATACAAATTGCAAATGAATTCTATATTTAGAAAATTCATTTACATTGTGTTTGGAATAAATACATATATATATATGTAGAATTCATTATATTTGCAAATAAACTTTATTAAAAAAAGTATTTATAAATAAATTTTTATGTTTGAATTAATTATAAAAGGGTGTTTGGCTGCTAGAATTCAACATTTTCTCATCGAATTGCTTTCTTAGAAACTTAGAATTCTAAGTAAATAATTTTGGAAATGATGAGTTAGTATGTTTGGTTGGAAATAAAAACTTTCCAATAATATAAGATAAATGTTTTTATTATTCCATATAGAAATAAAAAATATATATATATTAGATTACTATAATATTCTTAGTTTGGATACCATTTCTTTACTTGAGGTGAGATTTGTGATTTTTGCAGTGTTATGATTGTTTTTTTTTTGAAAATTTTTTGCTTATATCATGGTTTATCATGAACAATTATATAATGGTTGATGATGAATCATGATTTAAGCAAGAAATACTTGATTTTTTCCATCACATCTTGATGGTAACTCATTTCATTTTTATTTTATTATTTTTAAAATGGAAATGCATCATCTCCAAAATTACATTTTATTTATATTAATTTTCTTGAGATTTTTTACATAGTAAGAAAAGTAAATGTGGTTTAATTATAGAAAACCCTATTAGATTTGTTTTAATATATACTTTATTAGTCTTTATTGTTTCCATATGTTTTAGTTGAAAACTTGAAACTATTAAAATGAAATTTAAGCATTTTGTTTAATCAAGTGAATTCATGAATGTGATGAAATTTTATTTGATGTAGATTTGAAATTCACACAAAAAAAAACGTGCATCTTTTTATAGACATTTCAGATTCATACTCAAATAAGGTTTTTCATTTAAATTTATGAATCTTATCTAGATTATTGAATCTAATTAATCAGAAGAAAAACCGATGGATTATCAAATCTAAATCTTCCAATTTCAAATCCCTTCATAGTACTATTTTCCTTAAATAATCTGAGTTTTTTCCTATTCTGTTTCCTTTTTTTTTTAATCTATATCCAAAAAAAAAAAAAATCAATTTTTTCTATATTAATCAGAGGTTGTCGAACAATTAATTATTTGTTTTTTCAGCCATAAATATGTGCTTACTGTTAGGTTATATTTGTATGTGTTGTTATATATATATATATATATATATATATATATATATATTTGTGAGTAAGCTAAAAGCTAAAATGAAAATAAGCTTGAAAGTTGTTATATGGCCTAAGAATTGTTTTTTAAAATTATTATGCTAGCAAACACCATTAATTATAAGTTTAATTTTTTTTTTCTTATATTACTAATAATTATCACTTATTTTAAAGTTGTGAAAAATGTATTTAATTAAGATATATGATTGGTATCTAAATCACTGTCCTATATCTTTAAAAAAAAAAAAAAAAAGCATTAGAACTAAAAAAAATGTGTTGAGTTTGATTTATCATGTATTTCATTGAATCTTTGGTTATATAAATCAATCATGGATTTATACACGTGAAAGATTAAAAAAAAAAATCACATGAATAAATATAAAATAATTAAATATTTTATATTATGTCTAAATTTTATTTTATTTTATTAATTTTAATTTCAAAAGTCTATAACTAAGTAATGTTTAGTAAAAATGAAAATTAAGTACTGAAAATTTAAATATTAACTTTTAGGTGCTAAATAAAATAAGTTATATAATTTTTAAATTATAAAAATATTAAAAAGTTTAATCAATTATTGTATTCGGTGTAAATTTTAAATTAATAATTTTAATTTATTATTTTAAGTGATTTTTGACATAATTAAAACTTTTAAAACAAAAATTATTAAATAATTTAAAACGATTAAAATGCTGAAAATTTTAATTTTAAATTATGAATGGTGTTATCAAACACTTTTAAGTTAGTGATTAGTTATGAGATGTTGACAATGTATGTTTAAAAAAAAAAAAAAAATACAACTACTAATCTACTATGTCCCAAACAATATATAACGCATTCAATATTTTTTTGGGGTAAAAATTAGCAATTTTATTTTACTAATCACTAACCTAATTAACTAAACTACTTTGGTTTTCCCACTAGGATAAAAAATTGGTTTGTCTTTTAGTTTTTAGCTATAATTCTGTAAAAAGGTTGATCAAATTACCTTAGTCCTTTTATATTGAAAATGTAATGCAATTTCTGATATTAGATTTTATTTATTTATTATATTTTTATCTTTAAAAATAATAATTTAATATATTTTAAAATAAATTATCTATAAAAATAATTTTAAAATGGAATTCTCTAATGCCTTTGGCTTGTAATGCCTAACCTTTTGTCTTTCAAGTATGGCAATTTTCGAAGCAGCTTTATGTTAGGAGACAAATGAGATGTGATGTGGGTAGGCGGCATTTCTGTCTAAAAAATAAAAAAAAAATTCATTTGATTTGATTATTATTGTTATTACAATTTCAATTTTTGTGTTGGAAGCCTCAATATATTTAAATGACATAATGGAAAGCAGTGTATTTCCTAGGCTCATTAGTTTCATCAATATTTAATAAATGACAAACTTGATAATTTTCCATCCATTTGTCTTATTGATAAAATATTTTTTTATTTAAAAAAAAAAACGAACTTCAAATCTTATTCAAATAAAAGAATACACTTATTAAAAAGTTGTATGGAATTAAGTTCCGTTTAGGATTGAGTTTCACAAAACTATTTTTTATCAAAAAAATTTATATTATTTTTAAAACTGTTTTTTTTTTTTCAAAAGCATATAAATTGATATTTTTTTTTAGAAACAAATTTAAAAAAACAGTTTATAAAAAATAATAAAAATCAATCAATTAAATAAAAAAATTCTAAAATTATTTTTTTAATCCTTAACAACAATTTCAAACGCACTATAAATATTTTGTATAAATTATTTATACTTTTAGAATAAACTAATTTTTGAAACATCGTGTCTTGTATGTAATAATAATATTTTTCAATTTATAGATATTTTATATTATAATAAATTATATACATTATTTACTAATATATAGAGAAAAAAAGAAATAAGTATATATATATATATATATATATATATATATATATATATATATATATATATATATATATATGCTATAATAAGATTTCCTAATAATAATAATAATATACAGGAGTATGTTTTTAAGCCGATTGAGATGCAACTCATTGATCTTCAAGTCTTTCTCCTTTTGTACTAATTGAAAAAACAATTTGGATAAAGATTCACACTATCATCAACATAGAGAAAGTCAAGAATATGAAGTTTTTAATGCTTGTATTTTAGAATAAATATATAACATATTATATTTTTGTACATGGAAAAATTATTGAATTCCCAAGCTGTTAACCAATATATTGTTTATCATTATTTGCATTTTCCATTGAAAAGCTTATTAATCAAGTTTCATTAATGTGAGGAATGGCGAAAAATTTTAAAAAAGAGCGAAGAGACAGTTTTACCTTGAATCTTGGGGATATGATCCCTTGAACTTGCCCTTAAAGGACCTTGTCTTAGATCTTGATTTTTCTCTGTTGAGTGAAATATGAGATGGGTTTAGATTGTTTTTGGGCCCATTACTTTATTGGCTATTTTTATCCCTCATCATATTTCATAAAAAAAAAAAAAAAAATTGTATTTTATATATAGTCTCACTCTCACCTTATAAAGCAATAAAGAAATCTAAGGTGTATAACAATTTAATCTATTAATAGTATTTGGAATTGAGATGTTTGTCTTATACGGAGTTGCATTAATTTTATCATAATTTACGCATTAAGTTATAATTCTATGAAAAGAGAGAGAATTATAAACTAAAAAATAAAAGAGAAGGGTTAAAAAAAAAAGTTAATTAAGTGTATTTATGAAACTTTTGATTGTTGCAAGGAACTTTCAAATTTTTGTGAGAAGAAAAACATGAAAATTGTCACTTTCCAATGTTTCTATTAACTTAAGTAGTCAAAAGTTCTGTACATAAAAAGTTGAACAAACCCCCAAAAGAATGCCTAAATGTTGTATGTAAGTACATTTAATTGATCATCTTTAATTATATAATTGTCTGTTAGCATCATATCATATTATACTCCCTAATAAAATTATGCTATTTGAACATTTTCTTAGTGGTTATTGGTTGCCCAATTAGTGATGATCAAGGCTTCGACTATAAATTTTACAATTCTTAAAAAGATTAAAATATTATTGAGCTAAAGCTTATTAGTATGAACGCCACTCCTCAATGACCTTAATTTTAGGAATAATTCAATTACAATTATTTTTTGTAAATTAAATCCTTTCAGTAAATGAATATAAACTTAATTTTAACTGTTAATATACTAATTGATTAACTTTACTCCAACAGTGTAGTATGTTAATTTAACTTTTAATTAAGTACAAACAAACTAACAATAATAAGATAAGAAAATTCATGAGAATATATATATATATATATATATATATATCGATCAATTTCCAAATTTGAATTTATATTTGGAAATTTAATACAAAAGTCAGACATATGATGAGAAATTTATGTTTAGGAATGTGGAAGGAGACAAAAGTTTGGAAAGCAAATATAGGTATGTGTGTTGATTATATATTGTTTGACGTAATGATTTATATATTCAAATTTGTTTTGATTCATTAATTAAAATTCAAAACAAGTACGAATCAAGGAGGTCATAATTCAAGTATATATCCAACGATAATGCCAAAAGCAAAGGAACAACACACCATTTGCTAACCAAAGTTGATGGCAAGTTGGCAACATTAAAATATACAAATGCAAAAGCATATGTTAGTACTAAATTTAATAAATTGGCATTTTATATTTAATATATTATGGATTAAAAATTAAGAAATGGTCATATATATATTTTAATCAACTAATTTTAAATAACGATTTTACGTATCGTATCGTTATCGGAATTGATGTACGGAATCAAACTGAATCACACTAATTCGGCCACTGCTACCGTAAATTTTTAAAATTGATTAGCAAATTAATTCAAATCAACAAGAAATATACTGTAACGTCCAAAATGTAATACATTAAATTAATAAATATTTAAATAAGTATAATCTAAACTATAAAAACTCAAATTACATAACATATTTATGAATAATGCATAATAATAATAATTAAGAATTATTAATAAAATATTGTCTTGACTTAATAAATACAATTTTATTTTGATAAATCAATCTTATTTTATTAATTCATGAAGGAAAAAAATTAAGTTATTCAAGATGAATAAGGTGATAAAAAAAATTTCTCCCTATTCTAAGCAAATAAAGCAATATTAATTATGGTCTTATAAGAATTTTTACAAGGCCATCATTTAAATTTTTGAAAATAAATATATAAAAACAAATATGACTATAATGTAAAATTCAATTAATAATTTACGTCCACAAATAAAAAAAATTTACAAAAAAATGAATTTTGTAAAAACTATCAATAATATTATAAATACATTAAAAAAACACTCTTATATAAATAAAGTAAAAAATAATATACCAATAATTTACTGTAATAAAATAGAAAAAAATTTAAAAAATATAAAATAATAGTTTTTTTGGAACAATATATTCATAATTTATATTAATGAAATAAAAAAAATTTAAAAATTTAATAATAATAATTTTTTATATTAATACGTCATAATCGTATCGCTTGATAACGGCTGTATCAGTATATACCGAATGATTCAATACTGATTCATAATTAATTTTTATTAACACATGTGTAACACTCAAATAACATATTAAATTATTTAAAAATTTATGAAACGGACGATACATTATGTATGGGCTGTTTTTTAAAATCCTGCCTGAGCTATATGTAAGATACCATATCTAATTAAGAATATTATATTCAATCACATCATGTAAAAATTTCTTGGAATCTTCACTCCATTAAATTTGATTAATTTAATTATATAAATTAATATAAACCGCCATATTTGCTCTAATCCATCCCTGTGCATGTATTAGCCAAGGAGAAAGGTAAATGGAATTTTTTGTCTTATTTATTTTTCTGATTCTAAATCAACTAAGTATTATTTAAGTGATATGTCAAAATGCGAAAACACCTAAATAATCACGTTAATAACTTTTTATTTTATAATTATTCATTTAAGTAAGACAATTTAGGATATACTGTTAAAAATTTTCTATAACTTATCGATTATATTTCATACTTTTAGTTTTTGGAAAAAAAAAAAAAAAAAAAAAAAAGAATAAATCAAGATAGATTCTTAGCAAGCACTTGCTCAATTCTTGACTCATTCATTTGGAGTACTTACATACTTCCAAAAGCATGGTTCTAGTTTCATTGTTACCTGCTCCCCCTTCCAAAATTGATTCCCCTATAAGTTTCAAAGCATCCACAAAATCTTCCCAAACTGAGGCAAAACCAAAGAAAATCTCTCCAAAAAATAGCATAAGGCTAGATGAGTTCCTTAAAACAATTACTAAAGCCAGATGTAACCTTATCTCTTGCATTATTATCACCTTCCCCTACTAATCAAACGTTAAAGCCTGAAGAAAGAGGCATACGTCTAATTCAACTTCTTCTAAAATGTGCTAATCATACCTCCTCCGGCAACCTTCACCGGGCTAATTCGTGCCTTTGGGAGATATCGGAGCTTTCATCATTGTCTGGGGACTCCATGCAACGGTTGGCGGCCCGATTTGCCTCAGCCCTGGCCATCCGCCTTGTCAAGCGTTGGCCCGGCCTATATAAGGCCTTAAACCATGACCAACAGCCCAAAATAGACCTAAATCAAGCCAGGCCTCTTTTTGCAAGAATATTCCCATATCTTGGTTTTGCTAATACCATCATAGTGAGAACTTTGCTTCAGGCTATGACCAATGAAAGTATAATTCACATTGTGGATTTGGGCTCTAGTGACCTAAATTTGTGGGTTTCTCTTCTTCATAGTTTAGCTCACTTGCCAAATGGGCCTCCACATTTGAAAATCACTTGTCTCAATAGCGACAAAGCCATTCTAGACAAGTTGGGTCAAAGTCTTATAAAAGAAGCTGAAATGCTAGACATGCCCTTTCAATTTAATCCTCTAAGTGTGAAATTAAGAGATCTAACCATAGACATGATTAAGGTAAGATTAGGAGAAGCATTAGTTTTCATATCAATATTAAATCTTCATGTTTTATTAGCAGAAGACGATCGGGTTATTCCTCATTTTGGAGGTAACAAATATAATGAAATTAAAGACTGTAAGCTAATGAATGATTTTTTAATGCTGATTCGATCAATGTCACCTAAATTATTATTTTTAGTAGAGCAAGAAGTAAATCATAATTTAAATAGATTAGTTGATCGATTCGTCGAGGGATTACATTATTATAGTGCAGTATTTGATTCAATTGATGCCACTTTAGGGAATTTGGGTAGTGAAGAGAGGATGATTTTAGAGGAAATGTTTGGAAGAGAGATTGAAAATATTGTAGCATGTGAAGGATTGGAGAGATTTGAAAGACATGAAAGATATAGTAAATGGGTGATTAGGTTAGCAAGAGGTGGGTTTAAGCCAGTTCGGATGTGGTATAATTTTGATGAGGAAACCAAACAAATGGTTGAAGCCTTTGGTAAAGGTTATAAGATTGTTAGTGAGAAAACAAGTTTGATGATTTGTTGGCATGAACGTCCCCTTTATTCTGTGACTGCATGGACATGTTAATCAATTAGCTATATATATTTGGGCTTTTCTTTTCTTTTCTTTTTTTCTTTTGACATTTAGTAATGGAAATTATGATTTTGTACAATGAAAATGTAGACCGTAGAAAAAGATAATTTTCTTATGTAGATATCTCAATTTGCAAATTGAATTACCTCGCTTGAAGACATGCCAGTAATAAAGGTTGTCTCAAGTTTTAATTATGCCTAAGATAAGATGGAGAGTTTATTGATATGGAGCTCAGCCATTGAAATTTATAAATAAAAAAAAATTAAAAAAAAAAATTGCCTTCTAACTTTATATATTTTTGGTCAAACAAAGAAAGCAATTTTTTTTCCCCAAAAAATCTAAATGGGCTTGAGAGTTAAGTGATGGTGGTCAGACCCTTTGACATGAAGGCTCACAAGTTTATTTTATTGAAAAAAAAAAAAGGAAAAAAGAAAAATGTGTAAAAATGAAATGAAGAAATGAGTGAAAGACTTTTGGCGGTGCAGTTTTCCGTTTCCACCGTCCAGCTGCAAAATTAGAATGTGCAGCTGGCACGCGTATAAGGAAGGCTTATAAATAGACTTTCCTTTATTCATTTCATTATAGAGAAATCACAAAACAAAAGAGAAAGAGTTTTGTGTAAGTAAGAAGGTTTTGATAATTTTTATCTGTTCAAAAATTATCATACATTTTTTTAATCTTTATTTACTGTGAGAAATGGTGTACTGTGTTATTGGGTGTTGGGTAAGAGAGAGTTTACAATTTTTTCCGTCAAAAAATTGTACCGTGTAACTATAAGAGTTATAATGAATTATCTATTGTGAATCATGGATATAGGTTTATTGAGAAACCGAACCACGTAAAATTATTATTATTTTTGTTGTGCGTGTGAAATATCTCATAAAATTTCCCAACAAGTGATATCAGAGTTTTTGGTTCTTATTTTGAGGTATAGAGAAATTTTATTTGAATTGAAGTGGGACTACTGTCCGGGGCAGTATCATATTTTGAAAAAAGAAATATACTGCACGGAAGAGAAAAATATAAGAAATTTTTTTGTGCAATCCGTTTCGAGAATGGGTGTAAAATCAAAAAATTAAGTGAATAGTAACCACGCAAAAATTTATTTTTATATATTACTATTACAGTAACAGTAAGTAATAGTAACGTACAAAGAACTGTAGCAGGATACGATACTGTTCAGGGGTACTGTAGCTACGGTTAATGTAGCAGGGTACGGTTACTGTTCATACAATTCTATTCATTCGGTACTGTAACAGAGGTACTATTCACAGAGATCTGAGAAAAAAAATGAGGAGTTTTTCAGATAAAATGGATAGTACATTTAAATATTCAGCCCATTTGTTTGATGGAAATGATAATTTTACTCTATGACAGAGTACTATTCAAGACCTTTTGACTTAACAAGGTCTTGATTCGACTTTGGATGAAAAAAAGCCAACGAGTATAACTGAGAGCGAATAGAAGACTATCCAGAAGAAGGCGGTGAGCACCATCCGGTTAGCACTTGCCCCACAAGCAAAATTTGAAGTGATTAAGGAGACATCACAAAAAAAGTTATGAGACAAATTGGAGGAGATCTATGCGTCAAAGTCACTAACTAACCGGTTGTTCATGAAAATGGAGATGTATTCGCTCAAAATGGAGAAAAGAGGAAACCTCCATGACCACATCAATAAATTTAATCAACTAATATGCCAGCTACTGAATGCTTGTGAAAAAATTGAAGATGAGGAGCAGGCATTACTGTTGCTTGCTTCATTGCCCAAATCTTACAAACCGTTGGTGCAAACAGTGTGTGCTGGAAAAACCATACTGAAATTGATTGAGGTTACAACGGTGTTAAGAGAAAATGAGAGGATGAGGAGGAGTGAGAGCACTTCAACTGAAAGTGAGGGCATAACACTAGTTGAGAGGAGTGAGAGAGGGATGAATCAAAATAAAAGGAGAGGTGATCAAAGAAATATATCAAAATCTCGACCGAGATATTATAATAATATGGATTGCTATTATTGTGGAGAGACTGGTCACATACAACATCGCTGCCCGAAACTTAAAGAAGACTTGAAGAGTCTTAAGAAGCTGCAGGAGAAGATAAAGGGTAAGTTGAATATTGATGATGAAGATTCTTCAAATGCAGTCAAAACCAGTGATGAGTCTGATGATGAATTTGACCTAGTACAATGTGAAGATGAAGGTAGTTGCTCTGGTGAGAGTAATTATAACTGGGTGATGGATTCTGCTTCTGATGTGCACATTTGCAGAGATCAAGCTATATTTGATACTTTACATACTGATGGAGAATTTGGCTACATCAATGTGGGAAACAAATTGAAACTGAAAGTTGAAGGCGTTGGGAGAGTTCGCCTGAAAGTCCACAATGGTGCTGTAAAAAATATTTTCAATGTGAAATTTGTACCTGCTGCAGGAGCAAATATAATTTCGCTAGGAGAGCTAGCGTCACATGGGTACAAATATGTTGGTATTGGAAAAACATGCAAAGTATATAGATGAGGTAGCTTTGTGATGCAAGGTAGAAAGAAAGGGAAAATTATTTGCTATTTGGATAGTCATTCCCTTTTGCAGACAGAAAGCAGTAAAGTGAAGAAAACTGCAAAAATAACAAAGAGAGTTCGATTTTCTAACAAGATGGAGATATGTGGAATTTTGAAATAAAGTGTTAATTTCACATCAGCAAGAAATGGGAGCCCTGTAAACCGGTTCTTAAAAAGACCGTTAAAACTCAAAGTGTATAAGACTTTTATTCGAGAGGGAGCCTTAAAAGACTCATACTCATGAAAATGATTGACGGAGAGTTACAGTCAAAATGAAGCCCTCATGAAGACCTCAATTTGCTTAGGAAAGCAAATGCACCTCTGATCTTTGGTGGAGCTCCGATAACTCCATAAAGTATTATGGTTTTTGCCGGAGAAATGGGTCTGACAACAAGGAGAAGCATTTGCAAAAAAAATTTGTCTATAATTTTCAAATTTTGGTATTTTGTCTCAGCTACAGAATCCAAACAATTGTCAAGATTATTGATCAAAGAATTTGTTGTGAGAATTTTGCTTTCTTTGGAGGGAGAAATCTGGTTTGTTCATATTGTTATTAAATTTTTAATTTTTTTAACTATTCTAAAATAAATAATAAAAATAGTTTAATATTTTAAAATAAAATATTATTTTAATGCAATAAATTATTATTTCAAATGATGTTAAATGTATGTCTAATAGAAGGGCTTAAATTATCTAAATAAGTGATTTTGCAAGTTATTTATTAAAAAAAAATTGAGGGGTATAATTACTTCTCGAAATAAATATTATTGGTCTTCTTATACATTATCCCTATTTTTAAAAAAAATAAGAAAACTAAATATAGTAAATTTATCAGGCAAAGTTGGATGGATTTACATCATTTAATAGATTCGAATCACTTAAGGTTATGGATTGATAGAGATATGCATTATATTGACCCTTAAAAAGGATTTTGAGTCAAATTCAAGTGAATTTTTGTTGGTTTTGAGTTGAATTTTATTTTTTTATTAATTTTTTTTAAAAAAATTGTTAATTTATTTTGGTCCAACATGTTACATTTTGAGTTAGATTAAATAGGTTACAAGGGTTGATTCTTACTAGGTCGATTATTTTTAGATTTTATATAAATTTAAATGGATTCTAGTTGGGTTTATGCAATCGAATTTGGTTTAGATTAATGGGTGGAATTCAAAAGTTATCACCTCTAAAGAAAAACAATTAAGTTAGACCTAAAATTCCAATGTTACATCCTCTTCCCATCACTCAAAATAATAATAAGATAGATCTAAATTTACTATATAAAAAAAAGTCAATTAAGTATAATTTGATTCATCTTTTCTTTTTTTTGGATGGTGAAAAATATCAAATTTAAATCTTAAATCCATCAATTTTGTGAAAGTTATTAAAATGGAAAACTATATTTATTTTATTGCAGATGAAAAAATTAAAAAGTAGAAAACAAACTATGTATTATTTTTATAACGATTGGTATATGAAAAACTTTTGAAGGGTGTGTTTGGAGTTTCAACTCATATGTTATGTTTGTTTTTAAGGAAAAAAGGAAACGGTTGAAAGGAGGTGGAGAGAAAAGATAAGAGCAAGGGCTACTCAGAATTTAGATAGAGAGTGAATTTAGAGCAAATATTAAAATATAAAATTTTAAATTAAAAAATAAATATAATAAAATATTTATTTTAATTGTGCTCAACGAGAATAGTAAGAGCTAAACAAAAAATATTGAATTGGAGGTCGATATGTTATTCTAATTTTTAAACATAAACAAAAATAATATAAATGGGTAAGAATAGTTTACTTGTTATTTTAATTATAATACTGAATTCTATTACAATATTTAAAATTAAAAAAAAATCAAAGTTTCATTAAAAAAGATTTTGATTAAATTCATTATTTCAAATAAAATATTACAATCAAATTTTTAATTCAATTCAAAATTCAGTAATTTATCATTACAAATTCATAATCAAGTAATCAATTAATGCACACAATTCACAAATTTACCAATTCACAAACACTAATTCATAATCATAATCCCCATATCAATTAAATTAAAAAATAACAATCTATATTCTATCTATTACTCAATCTCAATTTAAAATCTTAAACTCATAATTTTGATTTTTGGATTCTTAATTAGAGAGATTTAATAAATTAGGAACTCATCTATGATTTTTGAAGATATAAATAATCAATAAATCTCAAATTGTAGTCACTAATTGCCAATGCTCTTCGGCTCTTGTTATCCTCGCCAACGTCACCATGAATAACAATCTCTCACAAACTCAATGTCTCAATCCCTCACAAATTCATCTATTAGAATTTAAAAATAAAAATCACGCAATTTGACAAGCGGTGCTGCACAAACGTGATTGAAGGAACAGGAAGGAATTTATTTTAACTTTTAGTAATATTAATTAAAAAAAAAATTGGAGGCACATGGGCCGAAATCCAATCAGTCCTCACAATATATATATATATATATATATATATATATATATATATATATATATATATATATATATAATATTTTGGGGTTGACATGAGCTTCAGCTCAGCTTAGGATCAGAAATATTTTACTTTTCATGTTTAGTTAAGTAGAGAGATATGAAAATTGATATATTTGTAAATTGAGTATGGATTCTCAAATATCGATTTATGAAAAAAATTATAAATTAAACATATTAAATATTTAAAATTTGACATTTTTCAAATTCAAAATCGACCCACCAATAAATTTATATGAAGTGAAAGATTAATTCCCTTATTTTCTTCATGTATGGAATGTCATTTCGCATCTTCTCAATTTTGGGTGGATTGAGAAAGAAGTGACCAATAAAAAATACATTTTTATATCATTTTTATATTTTTACCGTACATAAGTTACATTTAACAAATCTCAGCTGCAAAATTAAACTTTAAATTTTAGAATATCATGGATAATTTTACAAATTCTAGCCAATAATAGGGTAGATTGATAATTTTTTTCCTCTCCTATTATCACGACCAAGCAAAGAAAAAGAGAGTAATATTTATATCAAGCAACTCTCTAAAAAATTAAATTTATATTAAACCATCTCATTAATTTTTTTAAAATTGTATTTGGTTGCAATTAAAATTTATAAAGACTAAAAAGGTATTTGATAATGTCATTCAATATTTAAAATTAAAATTTTTTAGTACTTAATTATTTTAAATTATTTTGTAATACTTATTTTAAAAGTCTTAATTAAGTTAAAAATCACTTAAAACGATAAGTCAAAATTATTAATTTAAAATTTGTATGGAATATAATAAATAATTAGATTTTTCAATATTTTTACAATTTAAAAATTTTATCATTTATTCTATTCAGCGCTTAAATTTTCAGTTTTACCAAACACTATATATATAATATTTTTTACTTTTTTAGTTGATCCATATGATTAATATTTAAAATTATCAAAATATAATATTTAAATTAAATTAATAATAATATTTAAAAGTAATTAATATGTTTATTAAGAGTGAAAAGTGAAAACTGACTCTCATCAACTTAAATTTCATATCTTCTACCATCAAAAAATTATATAATAACACGAGAAAAAGAAATTGATTACTGTACAAACTTTTGCATTGAGGTGGATTCCCTGTAACTTTTAGATCTTTTAACACCCCATTTTGTTTTATCTATTGGTAGTAGTTGTTAGTTATTACTGATAACTGATAATTGGTAGCTGGTAACTGATAGTTGGTAGCTATTAGTTGATTGTTATTAAATGTTTGATAAAATTACTATTAGTTATTGTTGTTAATATATTTAATGACTATTAAAAATAAATATTAATATTTATTCTTTTATTAAATATTATTTTTAATCGGATAATTTAGTATTATTACTCAAATAAGTAGGAGTTGTTTTAAAAAAATTTCAAATTTAAGCTTTTGTAAATAACAATTATTTGACTACCTAACAAACTGACTACTATCACTAAGTGAGTGTTTGGTATGAAGAAATTTGAACAATCTATGGATTTTTATCAAATCTATTGTTTGGTTTAATATTTTTTGTTGCATAATCTATAGGATGAGGTATTTCAACAATTCCTCATTTTTTAAAAACGATGGAATGCTATTTTTGTCAATTTTATCCTTAAATATGATGAGATATTTCAATTTAAATATTATCTCATATCATTTTTTGTCAAGGACAAAATTGAAATTTGCACATAAAATCTATAGATTTTTTATTTTATAAATCCATGAATTTTTCTTTTATACCAAATGAGGTATATATTTTAAACATTCCTCATATTTTACATTTTTTATCTTTTGAATATTCTCTGCATTTCACATTCTCTCAGTTCAAATTTGCTCTAAAAAAAATGGCCAAAGGTACAAATAAGACCATCTTCTTTGTGCTGATACTCAAGTGAGCCCTTAATATTTTTTTTTTATTTCATTAGACTCTTAATATTTTCAAAATGGCACATATAAAACTCTCTCATTTGAGCTGATGCTCAAGTGAGCCATTGATATTTTTTTTGTTCCATTAGACCCTTAACTTTTTCAAAATGATACATATAAAATCCTCTGTTCATAATTTAAGATTTTTGTCAAGTGATGTTAAAAATAAAAAATTAATATCTATGCACCTACGTATTAATTTTTATTTTTGTATAAATATTTTTTAAACTATTTGAAAAAAATTTAATATTTGTGAAATTTAAAATTAATAAAATTAATTAATTAATTAAAATATTACAAATTTAATTTAATATAAAATGACTTCTTAGTTCTTATATATTAAAAATATAATTTATAAAAATATATATATTTTATATTTTAATAAAAATAAAATATATTTTATCTTTATTTAAAAAAAAATTCAAAACCGAAGAGAGATAAAAAAAATATATTTTATCTTTATTAAAATATAAAATATAATTTT
>CATKHJ010544207.1:0-15997 GCA_949750685.1 Vernicia montana
ATTAATCTTTTAATAAATAAACTATAATAAATCAAAACATAATTTATTAATTTCATAAATATTTTAATTTCATAAATATCAATCTACAAAATTTTCCATTACTTAAAATATAAATATAATTAAATAATATATTTTTAAAATAATGATAATAATTCTAATTCCCATGAAATGCAAATACAATAAGTCAAATTAAATAATTATTTTTTTTATGAAAATAAGATTTTAAAAAAAAAATTTCAGGTTATTACAATTTGATAATGAGATAAAAAAAAATAAAAAATCATATATATATATATATATTGATTTTATAATTAAATAAATTAAATAATACATTATTATTAATTTAAAATAAATTTTATTTAACTAATTAATTAAGTTTAGAATTCAATTGATTTTAATTTTTTTGCCAAAGAATTGATTTTAAATCAATTGATGAAATTTAATGAGTCCGCAACAATTTATGCATTACTTACCTCAAAGCAAGAGATGAATGGTTGTGTTTCATGTAGTAATAATTTTCCTTACTAAATGGTTCTTGTGAATTTCTATAGATCTTAGCCTGTATTTTGATTAATTATTATTAATTAATTTTGGTTTAGGTTATATCAGTGTAAGATTATAAGGAGTAGTTTAGTGGTTTCTTTGTTCTTATGGCCGATTTTTTCTCTTCTCTAATCACCAGCGATGATGATTGAGTCAAAACAACCTTTATCGTATTATAAGTATAAATTAACACGGCGTAAACACCAACCATTAACACGAATTACCAACCCTACCTAAATGGAACAAAGAATCACAATTTACAAGTGTGATTGTGTGAAGCCCGGGAATCCATGCATAGCCGGACCTCAAATAGACCAATTAAATTAACCCAAATCCCATACTTTGAGATACACACCACATATATGTAGCTTTCACCAGCACAAAAACACTTCTTTCAAATTAACATTAACAATTTGGCCAAAAAAAAAAAAAAAAATTAACATTAACAAGACAAAAATAAATTAAAAAAATAATAAAAAAAAAAGGCCAATTTAAAACAGAAAAACAAAATTCATCTTTTTTAAGGCACAAAGGGAAATGGGTGTTAATGGAGAGAAAGAAGAGAGTGAAAGGAAGGTCTGGAGTCTTTGTAAAATGCCTTTTTGGCAAGCAACCAATGCCACTTCTTCTTCTACTTCTGCTTCTTCCTCTTCCTCTTCCTCTTCTTCTTCTTCTTCTTCCACTTGCACGTCTTCCAGTTCTATGAGTAGTAATAATAGTATCAATGGCAATAATGGTTGCCAGCAGAGCCAGAGTCATCAGCTTGGAGGGGAAAGATCCAGTCTTTATTCTACCAATACCGTATCTCTTGTGGCCAAGTCTTTATTGCCTACTAGAAGAAGACTCAGGCTTGATCCTCCTAACAAACTCTACTTTCCTTGTAAGCCCATTTACATATGGGATTTTCTTTTTCTTTTTCTTTTTCTTTTTCTTTTTCTTTTTCTAGTTCTCTTGTTCTGTTTTTGGATATGCATTTGATTTCTAGTATGTCTTTGATGTTTCTTTTGCTAAATCTGATCTGGGTCTATTTGTTTTTAATCTATAGAGACAAGTAATGACCTTCTAATTTGTTGATTTTATGAATTAACTAGATTGATTCAGATTCTTAGCTTCAGCTTCTACTTGACATGGATTGATGATCTAGGTTGATTTTTCTTCTCTTTTTATTTAGTGAATGGAACTGGGCGGGATTCTTTGCTTTTTGATCTGTTCAATTGTTTACAAACTTTACATTGTTGAATGTATTATCCATTTATCCTCTTTTGAAAACTTAAGTAGGTTTATTCTGCCCATACTTCATCTAGTTTTTCTTTGGGTTTATGTACTTGGTGATTGTTTGATTAGCATTAAAGATTTGATCTTTCATAAATGTTGATAAACTCAATTGCTTTCTTTCAATAATTTATACACCAGATGGTCTATTCTCTAAGCCTTTCCATCTCCTGGATTTGAGTTTTTATTCTTGGTTACTTTTATCTGGGTTTATTTTATGTGGATGCCAATACGACCAATTGGTTATAGTGATCTTGCTTAGACTTATACACACTTCCTTTCTTTTATGTGTTTCTATAAATTTCACTTACAAAACACTAGAAGAGATACTGCTTGTAAAATTTCTTTGCTCATTGTTGTTTGCTAGCTATAGCTAGATTTATATTTTCTTGTTATCTGATTTGTTTCATTATTTACTGCCTTGAAGATGAACCTGGTAAACAGGTGAGGAGTGCTATTGGCATAAAAAACATCTCTAAATCTCATTTGGCTTTCAAGGTATGGAATATTGTCAAATCATTTGCTCTGTTTATTGCTGTTGATTTCTAACTTTTTTTGCACATGGCTTAGTGGTTCTCATCATGAATGTTATAGTTTCATTAGTACTTCTTCAATAATTCTGATTGCCAACCAGGATCAAATGGGGTTGACAGTAATGTGACAATATTAGCAGTATTTTCTGCTCAAATTTGGAAAAAATAATAATAAAAAAAAGGCCATAAATTGTTCCAACTGGGACCCACGCACTAGCTTTGAATTAAGTGGAAAATTTCTGAGAAACATTTTTTCAGTTGAATTGTTCTAATAAATTATAAAATCTTGCTACATATTGGTAAAAAAAATTAAATAGATGGCTTGATCTTGATAGCTAAAGAACTCCAGCTTGACAATTCAGAGTAACATGAAAGTAGGGAAGAATTATGGACTTATGGTAAAGGTCATGAAGATGTCACTGCCTATTTTAATCCTCTTATATTTTGTTCCTTGTACTCTTATTTCTGAAAATGATTCAATCCACATAATGAATTAAAGTATTTAAATATCCCTTAATTGAGAATATTTTTTATGTTATACAACTGGGAATTTACATGCCATGAGATTTCCATTTTTTCTCTTTCTGGTATGAGTATCTACCATTTTTACCTTGTTAATGCTACTAACCATTTCAACAATCTGTTGGTGTCTTATTGGCTGCTTTAGTTCCAAACAACTGCACCAAAGAGTTGTTACATGCGACCTCCTGGAGGTATACTTGCTCCGGGTGAAAGCCTTATTGCAACTGGTAATTCATATTTGCATACAACCTCTTTAGCCCTCTGTCCTCATATTTAATGTGAAGGATCATATACTATTTGATGTAATCATTTATGTTTTAGGGAGTACCTTTCTGAATCTTGACTTTGAATGACAGTATTCAAGTTTGTGGAGCCTCCTGAGAACAATGAGAGACCTTTGGATCAGAAGAGCAGGGTCAAGTTCAAGATCATGAGCTTGAAAGTGAAAGGAGAAATGGAATATGTTCCTGAGATGGTATGCTTTTTGAACCTCTATGTGCTGTTTACTATAGGTCTAATGTCTTGCCTACATTATTTGCTTTACTCAGTCATTGCTTGACTTAATTGATGAAATATTATTTTTATTCATGGTCATGATTTCGGAGATTCAAAACCATTTTCTATCTAGGTTTTAAAGGCATTTCAGTCATGCAGAAGGCTTTATTGTATACTTTGTATCAAATTTTACTTTCTGGCCTTTTGTGTTCTGGTACTTCTTGGTTTTTCAGTCTCAGTTTAATTACACATCAATCTCTGAGAATACTATTTTTTGGTTTTGAGCTCCATATTGATTTGCTCCAGTTTTCTTAAACTGGATTGTAGTATGGTACATGTGAGACTGGCATTCTAATTTGGAGTCTCAAAACATATAATGTAGGCCAATTGTCGATTTGCCAAGAATTAAATACTTCTGAATCTGATATGTAAAGGTTTTATTAGAAAAAAGTATAAGAAATGCTGAAACATGCGTTTATTGCACTTTTCTGCAGTTTGATGAGCAGAAGGATCAAGTAGCAGTGGAGCAAATTTTGCGGGTCATTTTTCTTGATCCAGAATGTCCTAATCCTGTAAGTAGAATTCAAATATCTGTTGAGTGCTTGCCTCATTTTTCCCATATACTTTATCTGTGAATGTCTGACTGAATGTGGTCTGTTTCTTCTGTTAAGGCACTAGAAAAACTGAAGCGACAATTGGCTGAAGCTGAAGCTGAGCTCGAGGCACGCAAGAAGCCTCCTGAAGACACAGGCCCCAGAGTTGTTGGTGAAGGGCTTGTTATAGATGAATGGGTGAGATAGAGCTTCAACATTTCTTTCTTTTGTTAATATAGCTTGCTCAGGCCTTGTACATTTTCCTGACATTAATTTTTGTGCTTTTTAAATTTTGGTTCTCAGAAAGAGCGAAGGGAAAGATACCTAGCCAGACAGCAGGTTGAAGTGGATTCTGTGTAAAAGGTTGTGTTTGTTTTTGTTTTAAGCATTAGCAAGTTGTATTTCTTGCTGAAGTTTCCTTTTTATGTTATGTTGAGTTCTTTGCCTGCTGATCTTGGGGTGGATGTTGAGGTGTTGTGCAAGAGAGATAGAGATGTAATTGACATCAAAGTTTGTAAAGCAATATTCACCATCTGATCACATAATGGTCAACAACTAATTTCTTTGGCTGGTCAAAGGGTCCCATTTAATCTACATTTGATAAAAATGTAACTAATGAATGGAAGCCTTTGTATATATTTTATTGTATCTAAAGAGATAATTAAGGAGAGAAACTACTAAAATGATACAAAATTTTAAAGATTTGTAATCTTTTCCTTTTATACATATAATTTTTTTACCAAGAATAAGATGATGCAAGAATGAAGAGACTAATAATGGATATATGTTCAACTTGCAATGGTGTATGGAATAACTAATTGATATGTTGATCTGTTATAATGAGAAATAATCTTATTGTTTATGTGGGTTGACAGCTTCATAGCAGACAAGTTTGCATAGGCTGTTTAGTGGGAGATTTTGCTATTTATTTATAGTTTGTTGGTTGGGTGGGATTGTGATCTAGATTTGATCTTCACTTCATTTGGTAGACTCTCCACTACTATTAAATTAACTTTCTAATTATAGGAATCAAATACTGAAGATATGCTGTGTTTGGAAATGAAATTGTTTTTATTATGTTGTTTGTCTCTCTTTTCTCTCTTTACATTCTTAACATTACTATTACTTTTGATTAAACGATCCAAACAGGCCTCAACTGTCACAAACTTAGGAAAGGTAGTTTAATACGAAAAGATAAAATAATAATAGAAAAAGATATTATCTTCTAAATAACTATAAATTAATGGATTGAGGTTTATATATTTTTAGTATTTAAATTAATAGATTAGTGGATTCGTTCACACTCATGTAGTTGACACTTTGGCCTAAGATTTAATGATCTCAGATTCAATTATGGTATTTATGAAAAAATATTTAAGTATTATTGGTGGTAAAATTTAAATTAATTTTATATAGTGTGTACCCGCATTATATATTAGTATAAATATATAAAAGAAATTGTATCACCTGATAATAAGAGTATAAATGAGTCAAATCGTTCGCGAGTGATTTTTTGTTTGACTCGATAAAAACTCGTTTGCGTTCGATTCGTTTTATAAATGAGGCAAATTTGAGTCTTACTTTAAGATTCGATGAATAAACAAGTCGAATTTGAGTAAAGTTAAGCTTGACTTGATTATACTCGTGATCAGCTCGATTATAAGTTCGTAAACAGACTCACGAACAGCTTGATTAATAGGCTCGTGAACAGCTTGATTATTATTATTATTATTAACTTAATAATTTTGATATTTCAAAAAATATATTTTAATATTCATATAAACTTTTTGATAATTCAATTTGACTAAAATGTATATTCTCCTAATTAATATAATCTAATATTTCCTTATTATATAACCTAATATTCTAATTTTTAAAAATATTTTTTTTATTAATTAATATTTTTGTAATATATGTGATACTCAATTTTATAATTGATTTTTTTTTTACTAATCAGATGATTTTATTTTTATATATTTTTGTTATAGTTATTTTATTAGAAATAAATATTTAGAAAATTGAATATTTTGATAAATTATAAATGAGTTTCAAAACGAGTCGAATTCGAGATTAACTCAATTATAATTTATTAATGAGCCAAATTCGAATTCAAACGAGTTGAGTTTGAACATAATTTTTAAATTTAAATTCGAACTCAAACTCAAAAAAAAAAAAATCAAATCAAATTTGAATTAGTTAAATTCCGGCTCCATTACATAAAATAAAATTAATAAATTAAAGTAGATATTACTTGGCATGATATGTAAATAGTAACCAAAATAATGATGAATGGGTAGGGCCCAAACATACACTGGTTTCAACAAAAGAGGGGGATAAAGTTCAACAAAGTGGGGGATAAAGTTCAAAGTTGATACATCAAATCAATCATCAATTGATATTTTAGAATTTTATTATAAATATAATTAATATTAATTTTTTTTTTACACCCACATAATTTTTTTTTAATTGGGCTTGATATGTACCAAAGTGTAACTAAATCTTTTCCCTTTCAAAGAAAAAAATCGATTCTTCAAGTTCTGCCCATAAATTGGGATATAGAAAGAAAAAAAAAAAAAAACAGAGACTTAAGATGGTTGTAAATAAGATAGTCATGGCCAAAGTAGAGTGGAGACCCCATGGCATGAGCATGATGAGTATTGACTATTGAGTGTAATGATGAAGGATGCATAAAACAAGAAGAAAGGGACTGCAACTTTAGACTGTAGATGGGGGGGGAAGGGGACCAATACATTATACATTGCATCCTCCTTTAGGTAAAGTGGGGAATGCAAAGCCCATCTCTCGCCCATTTTAGAGAATTGTTGGTTTCCCTTTCTCAAATCACCACCTCAGCTTTAGGCCTCAGCTCAGCCCATACTTCATCGGACCAGTGTGTTGCTGCTACTGTGTATTGTCTTTTTTTTTTTTTTTTTTTTTTGCCGAAAGCTACTGTGTATTGTCAATTTGTCAATTTTTTTTTTATAGAAAATTATCCCTTTTTTGCAATTTTTTAATTATAATTTTATTCTCACTTTTATTTTTTTTATATTTTTACCCTCTCTCATTTATTTTTTGTTAAAAAAATATAATTTTTACATTTTGTGACTTTTTTTTTTTATTGATGATGGCAATCGATTTTGACTGGATTTCATATTTCCTTTTCATTAATTATTATTTTTACTATATTTTAACCTCTGTATTATTTTAATCTCATTAAAAAATGAGTTTATCTCATTTTTTCATATGTATATATTATTTTATTATTGCAAAAATTTAACTATAAGCAAAAATTCAAATTCGTAGTAAAGTAATTAATAAAATAGACCATTTCAATAATAATCATCTAAAATAATTGAGCAATCATTGAAAATTTATCATGTCTATTTTTAATATTTTTGCGCTTAAAATTCAAAAATGATTGAGTTTATCTTTTCACTATTACTTTATCATTTTAATTTTTTTATATTTTCAATTTGTATAAATATAAAGTAATTACAAATACCAAAAATCTATGAAACATATATCAATTTATGGTATACATATATCATTTACTGTTACTTTATATTTTTAATTTTTTTATATTTTTAATCTGTATAAATATTAAGTAATTACAAATACCAAATATATATGTAACGTGTACTATATTTTCGTAAACATATACTATTTACTGTTATTTTTTTTTAAAGTGTGCTAATGCACTTCTTGACATTATTATTAATTTATCAAAATATTTATAGATAGAATATTGACTACATCAATCAATTAAAATGTATAAAAATGAACAAAAAAAAATTCTTTAGTTTCTATTATTTTTCTGCATTTTTCATTTAAATTAGTTTTCATTTATTAAAATATATATGATTATTAAGAGCTTGTTTTATAAAATAAAAAATAAAAAAATAATAATTTTATAATAATATTAAGAAGAAATTTAGAATTGTTAAGATTTATAAAAAATAATATTATTAGGTTGTCATTCTAAAAAAACTTACCATTACATATATAATATAAAAGTTAATAGGAGTATTTTTATATTAAAAAGTAGCTGAATATGTAATTTTTTAAATTTTTTTAAGTGTATTTTTATAATTTTTTTTTAATGTAAAAAAACCTTTTATTTTTTTGCCAAAGTCAATTTGTCAATTGCTATGCTTCTTCTTATACAAGAAAGTTTTTAGATTGTATTATTATAATTTCCCATTCATAAGTAACTTTCCTTTCCTATTCATATTAGTATTGTCGTTTTCAATGAATTCAACAAAATTCATCAACCCAACTACCCAATCAAATTTACTGTAACAAAAATAGAAAACACATATGACTTACTTCACTACTTAATTCATAAAAAATATTTTTTTAGAAAATATTTTTCAAAAAACAAAGTTATTTTTTGCAAAATAAATAGAATTAAAATATATAAAAATATCAATTAAATGTCTTTCTAGCTATCGATTTAGATGTGGAAGATAAAAAATTTCCGTTACTTTTCATACAAAATCAAAATTTAACAGTTTGCTCCTTGAAATTAAAAAAAAAAATGTCAAAAAAATTGAATTGCTTCGGATTGAAGTAAAAAAAAAAAAAAAAAAAAGAAGCGAGCCCACATCCACACGTGATGCCCATACAGAGCGAGCGAACAATCATCATCTCAACACGTGTAAACCTCATAAAACGAAAAGACAAAATTACCCCATAGCATAGCAATTGAAGGCATAGGACAAAATTAAGAAAAGGAAAACAACCTTTGTGTGGGAGTGGGACCCAACAAAAAGGAAGTGGGTCTAATTGATGATGAGTCTGAAATACCCCTCTGGATAAGGCCGCCACCTGTTCCCTCTTAATACTGGACAATTTATCGTCACTCTTTACAGTCTATATCTCGCGATATTTCAAGTCCCAATGAAATCATTTCCAAAATTGCTTGACTTTTCTTTCCAATTTTAATTTTATTTGTAGCACAATAATTTCTATCAAAATCAGCGTGAGTTCACAACGCCTAAACTAGTTTATGTCCGCGCGTTGGGCAGACTATAATTTTTTTTTTTTTTTTAAATTATAGTAAATTTCCTGTTTGATGAGTAAATCATAATTAAATATTTTATTAAAAGATGAAATTTACACATTAAAAAAAAATAAAAAAAATTAGTGAGTTCAACCATTTACAATTTTTGTATAATATTAGAGTTGGAGATCTCATGTTACACAAATTGAAAAGGCTTGAACATGGTTGTGAAAAAATTATTAATTAGCCTTTTTTAGCCTATGATTAATATGTCCAAGAAATGGTATCTTAAATATAATATTTGTTAAATAATACTAATATAAATATATAATGATATTATAAATTTTAAGGGGATTGATTAATGCAAGAGTCATATACTAATACAATAACTATGTTAGAGAATTATGCCCCAAATTAATATATATAGATAAATAAAATAAAAATTAATACCGCTTGTTAAATTTTAGATTTTTTTTTAATTTCAATGTCTTTAAATATTTACTAAAAATAAATAAAATTTAGAAAATTTATGAGAGTTTTCAATATATATAGAGAGAGTAAAATTTATTTTAAAATTCCTCCTTTTATATCTTTAATTAATATAATATTATTATAATCTACTTTTTATATAAAATATTAAAAATTTAAATTCTTAATATATATATATATATATATATATATATATATATATATATATATATATATACACTCAACAACTAATTTAATTATGTCAATTACGTATGATCTAATTGGTCTTCTTATTTTTTTTTAAGGATATGAAAAGTGTCATGTTTGAATGTCTCAAACCATAAAATTATCACAAATTTAATAAGAGATAGTAAAAAAAAAAGTTAGTCATGTTGTGTAGCTCACAATTTTATCTTTGAACTGTTGGGACTTTAATGAAAAAAAAAAACTAATTAAATTATACTTCATCCGTTCCTAAATAGATGTCGTTTAAAATTTTTGCACAAGAATTAAGAATTAGTTAAATAACCATTACTACATAGCTAAATAGATTGTATTATCCTTAAATTTCAAATATTTCAAAAGTATTACTTTAATTATTATTCTATTAAATAAGAGTATGATTTGGAAAAAAAAAAAAAAAGTACATTGAGAAAAGGAAAACGTTAAGTAATATTGAACAAAATTAAATCCTTAAAACCAATGTTGTTAAAGCCAGACTAGAGTTTGAATTGATTTTCTTGTCGGTTCACGGTCCGACCGGTTCAATTTAATTTATCTGCATTTTTTTTTCTTTTTAATTTTTTTTGTTAAAAACTATGTCGTTTTGAAAAAATTCGGTTCGATTGATCACTGATTTTTTCGGTTCGAACTGATTTTTTTGGTTCATAATTTATCTGATTTTTTATGATTTAAAAACCAAACCAATGACCAGTTCTAAATTTAATTGGTCCGACCGATCGATCCAATTCAATTTTAATAATCCTGCTTAAAACGTCATCTATTAAGAAATAAAGGGAGTTTAACATTAGTAACATAGCCAAAGCCACATTGAATAAATGGTGGGCAACTACTCATCTTTTAATTTGTAAAAAAATATTAAATATGTTATTTTAAATATAAAAATTACATATTTCATCTTCTTATTAATAATAAATTGATTTTTATATAAAAAATATTTTTTATTGGAAAAAAAAAACAATCGTGATTCACTTTAGTACCACTAATTTGACCAAAAAAAAAAAAAAATTGTCTTTTCTATTACAACTCGAACTCCAATTATAATTTTACCTAAATTCTCTCAATTTTCACAACATTTCATTTGTTTTCTTCTTAATTATTTTCCCACTTTTTGATGAAATTAAAATAGATGAAACTACAAAATGGTTTCTTTTTTTAGCTTGTGAAGTAATTTAACTTCTCTTAATTAATTTATTTTAAATTCAATTAGGAGAGAACTAATTGTATAAATTTGTTTAGATATACAACTTTACTTTTCACTATTTGTTCTGAAATTTTATGTTAAATTAGCTAGATTGCAATGCATTTTTATTTTAAAATAATTGTAAATTTATAATTTGTGAATTATTGTCCCTTTTATAAAAAATTATGGCTTTACCTCTTATTATTAATATATTTATATATCATTTGAAATATCAACATTGCTCGAGTAATAAAATATGAATTAAAATTTATATATAATTGATGGTATGCTTACTTTTTGTGCAAATTTTAATCCTATTTTTTTATTTAATTTATATTTTATTAAATACTTTAAGATATGTGGAGTATCATTATTATTTTTTATTTACTTTAAATATTAGTTTGATAATTTTAAATATTAATATAAAAAAATATATAGGATAAATTTATTATTTTAAATATAATAAAGATATATTATTTGTATTAATCTAAGTGTTGCGAGCTATAATAACCTAAAATGACGGTAAAAAAAAATATGAAATGTTCCATATAAACTTAATTAATTTGAAAATTACATGAAATTTTTAACTTTTTATTTCATATGTATATATATTTTATTCACTCAAATTTTTATTAAATAAAGTTTAGACTCAGAGTATTAAAATTATTTGTATAGCTATGAGATTACAGCAATCCAAATCAAATTTATTAAAAAAAAAGGGAAAAAAAACCATCAAATCTAACCTAAATTAAGATTGGTATAAGTTCATTTTCAATCTTAATAATAAGCATTTATTCATTTGGCAAAAAAAAAAAAAAATAATAATAATAATAATAATAATAATAAGCATTTATTCTCAACGCGGAAAAGGAAAGAGATAAGAAAGTCACATCAATTTCTTATTTAACACTATATCTCATTTTCTCTCGAGAGATTCTCGATAACCACACTTCTGTACACAACCAATACGCCAAAACAACCTCCATTATTGGTCCCCTCCACTAATTTTCCCAAAACCATTTCCAGATTCTTGTTTTATAAACCGCTCTTCCCTTCTATAAAAACAATCTTCTCCCCCAATATCTCCAATAGCACAAAGCTCACTTTGCTAAGAAATTTCACAACTTCTTTTTAGCTAATTTATCAAAAAATCAGAAAGATGAGTTATCTGAATCGCGTTTGCATGGCGGCGAGCGTGGCTGTGGTGCAAGGACATCCTGACCAGGGATGGAAATCAAGTTTGAAGTCTCTGCAGCATGGCAAGAGAAGACTGTTTTCCATCGGAGACGCGTCGGAGTTCCGGCCACTTTCTGGTGTAGTCGGATCAGATCGCGTCGATGTTCCCGGAAGTCCTTCCGGAGGCGAGAGAGGGAAGCAAAACGATGAGTCTTTCCGACAAGTGATGTATTTAAATTGCTGGGGCCAGGGGTAATTAAATTAAGGTCATGGAAGACTAGAAGAAGTATGTATCCGGCGGTTCGATCGCATGTGAAATTTGGAGAGGTTGACTCGGCGTTGACTGACTGAGTACGGATTTGGAAATACAATTGCTATCTCTCCTTTGCAAAACCAAAAATGAAAAGAAAAAATTGTAAATAAATTTTGTACAGTTAGATCAGAAAGGGAATGAAATGATAAAAAGTTGCGTTCTTGATAAAATTATGCTTGTCCGTGTTAAGCTATGAATTGATTAACCCTTGCAGTTACTGGAATTATCCATCTAATAATTTTGTCTGTGAAGAGTTTATGATTATAGCGATTTAGTTTGTGCATTTCTTATAATATTTTTTCCATTCTGATAGATTTAGACATCTCAATCTTAAATTCATTCTATGGATATTTTGTTAGAAATTAAAGTAAATCTATTTGTTTTATTTTACTTTACTTTGGTAGTTGACAAGGTAGTGTGTGTTAATCAATCCACAATACCCCACCTATTCATCTTATTATAAAATTCTAAACAGAATAAGAAGTGGGTGCTGTTTTAGGATTTTGATGAAAAGTAAAAATTGGCCCAAAAATAACACATAGGGCCTGTTTGAGTAATGAACAAGAAAATGCATTACAAATTTGCAATTCCAAGACATGTTGGTATACCCCCAACTACACAACAATAGAAACCGAGAATTTCCATTTGATGACCAACGGCCAAGTTAATTTATATGACCCAGAATTAATGTTAATTTCTCCATTAATTAATTAATTTAATTGAAATTGATCCTCCTTTGACCAACATGTGAGCATGAATTAGCATTCGCTAGAAATTTCTCCATCTCATCAATCATCCAACTCAAGTGATTTTTATCATTAGTTTTTATGAATAAAATAGTAGATTAATTCAATCTAAAAAAAAATTTCCATTCCTTTAAATCAATCAAATGATTGAATATTATTTAAGACCATTAATATAGTCTCAAACACACCTTATTAGAAATTCAAAATTATATATTAAGCTATGATATTTACATCGGAGGATATACCAAACATCACTATCTTCATTTTTGTTTATTCTCTTTAAAAAAAAAATAAATAAAAAACTTCATTGTTTTCCTCTGTTGTTTAACTTATATTAAACATTAAGAAGACAAGCCATTCATTTAGTGATATCCAAGAGGAGCAGGAGATTCCCTTAGCTCACGCCCTTTATAGTGTATGTCCTGCAAATTCATCAAAATTAATATAATTAATGCATAAAGGACGTATCAACTCAAGAATTACAAATTGAAATAATTAATCCTTATTATACGTACAGAAGCAAAGTGATTAACATCACGATGATGAGCCTCATCAGCTCTGACCACTTGGACAACATCTCTTAATGTAGAATTGGGAGACAAACGCCAATAATCAATAGCAATAGCAGGAGCTTTTACATTTTCAATGTTACCTTTATCCAATTCCTTGAGGAACTCGGTGTAAGAGTGAATAGCCTCCTCCTCAAGGTAACCAACCATCCGGTGACCAAATTTTGGAGAAATCAGGTAAACCAATAGGTATGTGTTGAAAAAAACACCTTGTACTGCTAATACTAGACCTCGCTCATACCATCTAGGCTGTGAAACCTCCATGAAAGTCATGAGATGCATTCGCTCATTTTCTGCCTCTTCCAGCAATGCTTTGATCCATCCACCACTGTGTTGGAATCGTCTCAGTGACTTGAAGTGCAATAACATGCCTCCTACCATGCCTGGCACTGCAGCCACTGTTTCTAACATCATTGCCCTGCATCCATATCTTTTCTGTGCATGGCCTCACCCCCCACACACACACACACATGTACTAATTAAATCATCATTCGATATAATTTAGCCTTATTAGATTAATTGTAATGTCAAACAAACCTTAATTAAGCAAAGAAAAGAAAAGAGAAAACCTGAAATAATAAGTCAGTGGGCCATCTGAGAGCTTTGACAGTCCAGTAAGCCATTTTATCCACAAAGGTTGAAGGGTGGTGGTGCTTCTGTAGGTCTATTGACAAGTTGGCGGAGTACGTCTCCCATGGCTTCAATTTCATTAATTAACAATAATCAATTTGTAAATAATACAAATAATAAAAAGAAAATTAATGCATGACCATTAAAAAATTAAAAAAAAAAAACTTAATGAATGAATTAATTAACTTGCCCTAAAGCAACTCCAATTCCACGGGGTACCATCCTCTTTAGTGAGGTTGGTAGGGGGCATGCCCCAGTAGCTGACAATTTCCTTCTCATCCTTACTATTATTTGTGTGATTTCTTGAGCCTTTAGTGAGGATTCCTTTGGTTCCAATACTGTGAGAGGTATCTGTTGAGAAGGAACATGGGCCCAACAAATCCAACGTGGCACTTCCCAACAACCTCCAGGCTCCACCGCCACCACTCCTCATCCTAATTGCCATCATCATTATCATAATTAACTCAGTGCAACAAATACAAGAGGATCGATGAACATATATATATGTGTTCGATTGTGGGTGTTTCGTTTGTTTTCTCCATTAATTTATTATATATATAATATTAAAAATTTACAAATTATATATATTATAGTCTGATTTTTATTCGTTATAAAATGAATTATATTTTGTTGTAATTATTTTGATATTGAAGTATAACATTAATAATCAATTAATAACGTGGGTCTCAAGCTTAGTTTTTTTTTTTTTTTTTTGGGGGGGTGATTCATATATATCTTATGTTTAAGATTGCGTGTGGGTAAATATTAAGGTCCATGCATGATAATTGGATCTTTGGCCAGTTGGTTAGTATTTTATGATTTTTGTTAGAATTGAAAACTTTATCAAGGGAATGTGTCTAAGTTTTACAATGTTCAAACTGTGTGCTGTGACAGGAACTGGGGTTTAAAACATTAATTACCTATATATGTTATTTTTAAAAAATTTTACTCATATATACCGTTTTTTGACTAATTGAAATATAAATTGAAAGTTAAACTTTTGAATTCTGAAAGTTAAACTTCCGGATGGTGGACCCCTCATAATCTTTCTCTCTCTCCACACATATATATATATATATATGTGTGTGTGTGTCCTTTATATATGCCAATATATTTTTTATTAATTTATTAGAGCATACACAATTGTGTACATTATTTTAGGGTATCAAATTAATTTTAATAAAATTTATGTTTTTATAAAAATTATTTTTTTTTATTTTAAATAAAAAAAAATTATTTTGATGAGATGAAATATTTCATAATATTTTTTAAAAATATAGAATTTTCAATATATATTATAAAAAGAATAAATAAAAAAAAGATATCTTACTAAAATAATGTAAAGTTCTCAAAGTAATTAATGTGTGGATATACAAAAATTTAAAGGATATAAAATAATGTGCTCTAAAATTAATTTGATACCCTAAAATAATATACACAATTGTGTATGTTCTAATAAATTAATAAAAAATATACTGACATATATAAATCACACACACACACACACACACACACACACACACACACACACACACATATATATATATATATATATATATATATATATATATATGGAGAGAAGGATTATGAGGGTAAATTATATTATGGACCCAGGTCCATGTAACATTGTGAACCAAGCTGAAACAACTATAATTAAGGAGGAAAACTAGGGGGGGACCAACTGTATGTAAGGAGAAAAAAAATGAGAGGGG
>CATKHJ010544253.1:0-18451 GCA_949750685.1 Vernicia montana
AAAAAAATAAAAGAGATGAGAAGAAAGAAAAAATTATAAATAAATAAATTAATGAGAAAAGGATAAAGAAAAAATGATGGAAAATAAAAAAGATAAGAGAGTGAAAAAATGAAAAAATGAAAAGAGAGAGAAAAAAAATGATGAGAGTGTGAAAGAAATGAATTTTTATAAAGATTTAGATTTAGTCATGAATCCGTCGCTAATCGGGTGAAATTTTTTTTTTGGAAGCGACAAAAAATTTCGTCGCTAATTCGTCGAATAAGCGGGGAAATAAAAAATTTGGGTGAGAAGATTTTTTTGAGTTTCGCGATGAAAAATTTCATCGCTAAATATAAAATAAGCGAGAAAATGGAAGAAAAAAAAAATTGAGTTTAGCAAAGGACAATTCCGTTGCTATTTATAAAATAAGCGGGAAAATGAAAAAATTTGGGTGAGAAGTTAAAATTCAATAATTAGCGACTAGTGGATTTAGTAACTAAATTATTGATGCGCAAGTATACAGTTCCTCGCGCTAAATTACAGTCGTCGTTTTGCGACTACTTAAATATTAAGTTTTACATATACTGAATGTATACATCAATCTAATAATATAGGGACACATGAAGTATAAAAGGATATTAGTGTCTTTTCACTGAGTAAAAAATAGACAAAGTAGTTATATTTATTAAAATATTTCATCACTCATTGGTTTAGTGTATGAGATAAACCTATTTGCTTGGCAAGAATTTCCCCTTAAAAAAAAATTAAAATGAGTCTACTAGTCCCATGCCATCACATTTTTAACGGTGTTAAAGCTGTAGAATCTATATTGCTAATGGAAATAACCACAAACCTCTTTTGTCAAAAAAAAAAAAAAAAAAAACAAACAAACAAACACAAACCCGGCGACAACTATAGGTACTTTTTTTATATTTTTTTCTAGTTTTATATAGATTTTTAACGGTAAAAAGTAACATAATGATTAATTTGTTAATGAAAATAAAATTTAAGGACTATTTATTAATTTTTTTAAAAAAATATCACTTCATTAATTATATTAAATTTTAGGAATAAAATAATAATTTTTTTTTTTTTTTTACAAATTTATCCAATGTGTCTATTTGCCCCATCAATGTGCCCTTCAATTTCTGCCAAAATTCCCATGAACGTTTTCAACATTATTTTATCAAATTAATGGATTGTGGCGCTAACAATTTCAATTGTGTGGAAATAGCATTATCCTCAATAATTTTTTTTTACACCCTCCATTTCGTTTTTATTGTCCTTACAAATTTTTCTTATTTCAAATTATCTCACTTTGTAAAATTGAAGAAACATTAATTATTTTTTTACCAATTTTATCCTTAAAATAAAGAAAGTATTAATAATGGATTAAGATAGAGACAATTTGATTTTTTTTTTTTTTTTTTTTTTGCACCAAAAGATAGAGAGGATTGATTGAGTGTTTTGACTTTTGAGTAATTCAATAAAAGGATATCTGTGCAAAAAAAAAAAAAATTCAATAAAAGAATAATTTAATCATATACACTATTTTTTTTTTTTCCTATAATTGAGAAGTTTTTTAATCTCTGTGCATTAGCTAAAAAGGGTAATTAAAATGAGAAGGAGGGATTAATTATTTTCATTATCATTAATTGTAGCAAACTTCAACCTAACTATAAAGAATGCAAAAAAAAAAAAAAAAAAAAAAAAAAAAAAAAAAAGACAAAGGTACAAAAAAATTCTTCAACTTTTATCAATGACTCTGTTACACCTTTTTATATTTTTTTTGTGTAATTAAATACTTTATTTTTTAATTTGTATCATTTGAACTCTCTAACTAAGGCTGTTACTTTTTTCATTAGTCACATAAGCTCCATCAATACTTGACAACTTTTTTTTTAAAAAAAAATTTTTTGCTCTGTTTTTTTTTTTTTTTTTTTTTCATATTATTAATTTTCTCTCTCTCATTTTAATTTTAAGAAAAATTACATTTTAGCATATTAAATTAATTAATTTTTCATTAATTAAATTTTTTTTATTTTTTTGGTTCGAAACCCAAAAATGAAAAAAAAACTTTTTTCTATTTTTTAATTATTATTTTATTTTAACACTATTAAAATTTGTATAAATACCTTTTTTAATATATTTTATTATTTCAAACAATACTATGAAAGTATTTATTATTTTTCATTCATAATAAATAATTTAAAATTTTTTTCATAAATAATTATAAATCAAAATTAATTTTACAACACTATTAAAAATATTATATATTAAACAAAAGACGAATTTTGAATATTACAATATATATACATAACCGAATAATATGAAAATTTTGAATTGAATTTGGATAATTTTTAAATTGTATTTAGTTGAAATTAGATCCCATATAAATAAAATGTAAAAGTTTAAATGTAATTATAATTGGTTGATAATACTTAAACAAATTTAAGATAAAATATTTACTTAAAAAAATTTTGAGATAGAACATACAAATAAATATTTTTTTTTAATTTGCAAATTTAACTATTAGTATAAAATGGTATTTTTTTTTTCATATGCTAAAATATAAATTTTCTCAAAATTAAAATAAAATAGATAAAATTAATAATATGAAAAAAAAAAAAAAAAAAAAGCAACAAAGAAAAAAAAAATTGCCAAGTATTGGTAGTGCCCATATGGCTAACAAAAAAGTAACATTGTTAGTTACTGAGGCTCAAACGCTCCAAATTAAAAGATAAAGTATTTAATTACACTACCAAAAAAAAAAGAAAGTGCCTGATAAAATTTAAGTTGCATGGAAATTATCAGGAGGTCACGTTTTCTCGTTTCAAAAATGTTTTCTAACTAAAAATTCACGAAAACTTATTTGAAATATTTCGGGCATGTTTCCGTAATTTAAAACAGTTAAAAATTTATTTCTATAAACGGAAACCTATTTCCAAATTGAAAGAAAAAAAAAATTAACTCACTCATGTCAACCACTAAATAAAAATATATATTACCGACTTCATTTTTTCTTATACATATAATATAATAATAATAATAATAATAATTAGTATTATTAGTATATATTTATAAATATACATACTCTTGTATTTTTTATATTTACATATTTTCTTCACTTTTTGTGTCCTATATTTTTAGAAATTATTGTTTTCACATTTTCGTTTTCTCATTTTCTCGTTTTCTATTTCCGTGTAACATAAAATAAAATTATTGGTTTAAAATTCAAGGGTATTTTTTACCTTTGCTAAAAAAAAAAAAAAAAACTTAATTATAAAGAGATTTGACCACATGCTAACTAACGGCTTCTTGAGGCCATTCAAAAGTACCTACACTATACTAATCTGATCAATGATCAATCCCTACAAGATCACAATCCATCCATGAAATACCATAACTTTTTTTTCTTTTGAAAACATGAAATACCATAACAGAAAAACAGGGAAAAAAATTACAAATAATGCGATAAAACAAAAAGAATATTTTATATTCCATGTTAGTAGAGGAATCTACCAACAGAACAAACAATTTATTGAAATAAAGCCCTACCCCAAAAAAGAAAAATCTGAAGATGGAAATCTAAACCATTAAAATTTCAAATTCAATCAAACTAAACATGGGTTATGTTGATGAAGTGGCTTGGATATAATAATAATAATAATAATATTAAAAGCTATAATCAAACCAATATAATCTATGGTACAAAAACACCAATAAAATAGCAAGATCGAGCCCACAGGTCAGAGGCATGGTTCCTCACTTCCTCTCTATATAGAACGTAATGTAATCAAATTAAAGTCTCACTTCACCGGCCGGAGCCATTCTACTCCGGTGACCAGAAGGGTATTTTTGGGATAATAAAAATAAAAGTATCAATATCACATCAATACAGATTACAGAGAAAGGAAGAAGATTATCTAACATCATCACACATTGGAGACAAACAGATATAATAATAATGATCTCACTGAAATTAATTAATTAATTAAACTAGTTCCAAAAATATATATCAAAAACTGCTTTTAATTAACTACTCAGTTACTTGTAGCATGTAAACTAAATTAAGAACCACTTAAACTAATTAATTAGAGTATCTAACTCTCTGTTTCTTTTGCAATAATACTTTAATTTCTCAGTACAATCCCAGAAACTTACTAATTAATTTCAAAAGCTACCATAGAGATCCATCCATATTATAAATGGAGAGTGAGGTCAAGATTTAAAGGATCGCCAATGTTAAGATCAGTGACTGGAGAGGGAGAATCATTTTCAAGAGGAGGAGAAGAAGGAGCTGAACCGCCATAAAACACATTACCCTGAGGTAGAAGAGAAACAGAGGAGCGAGAAGGAGGTGGAAACTGGTGGTGGGTCTGGATCGGTTCAAGCCAATAGTACTGATTCGGGTATGGGTCTGAAGAAAAGTGACGGATAGGTGGTGGTTGTTCCATGGATATGTTCCGGTGAGCTGAGGCTGCTCGCTCCCTCTTGTGGGCATTCTGGTGGCCGCCAAGAGCTTGAGAGGTGTAGAATTTGCGGGGACAGTAAAGACATTGGAAGAGACGAGGAGGAGAAGATGGTGGTGGTGGTGGGTCTTTTGGGTGTCTTCTAATTGAAGAAGAAGAAGAAGAAGAAAAGGGTTGTTGATGGTTGAGAAAATTGTACATAGATGGTGGGTCTGCCATTTCTGAGCCTTAATTTGCAGATAGAAAGTTGTGTGCAATGAAAGTGATGAAGAAGATGATGAGGGAAAGAGGGTTTATATGGGGTTTAAGGTTTTGTTTGTACTTGAAGAGAGAGAAAGAGCTGGAATATGATTGCTTATGGTTGAATTGACAGTAATGCCCTTCGTTTTGTTGAATATATATATGTACACACAGAAAATATTGTTTTCAACATTTTTCATTTTTCTTAATTATGTGTATATATATATATATATATTGATCAATTAATAAATTTGTTTAAAGGAATTTGAAATTAACATTAGAAAGCTTATTATTATATTAATTCTTTTCATTAATGACACATATATAATATAAATTAATACAATTTTACTTTGTCCAATGATATTAAAATTAATTTTAGGGTTATGAGACAATAAATTTTCTCTTTATTAAAATTTAATTATCAGTGAAAATGGTTATAATTATTATTTTAGCCAAAAATTAGATAATAACACAAGGGTGTATATATATATATATATTAGGTCATAGCTTAGAATAATGAACTAGTAAAAGTAGTAGTACTAGTAGTCTCCTATGTGCCCAACATATATAACTAGTTGCCTTGTTGATTGGAGTTCTGGGTATGGATAGGACTGCTTATATATTTATATATAAAAATATATATATATGTAATATTACAAATCAAATGATGAGCTCACCTCCCCTCAAAAAGGACATAATTTAACTAACCAATGTACAACATATATATAACTAACCAATGTACAACATATATATATATATATATATATATATATATATATATATATATATATATGAAGAAGGAATGGTGTTGGTGGTTATAGTAGTTGAATTTTTTTTTATTTTGATCATTTGATATAATCTTTCTCTTTATATTTACACTAATATACAATATAGATGCAAATTACATCCAAAAACATTTGAAATCCAAAATCAAGTTTTATGTCAACTAATAAATTTCCAAATATCTAAATTTTAAGTTCAATTTAAAATTAAAGGTCTCTTACTAAAATACTTAACTATTGAGGTGTATCTTTGAAACATAATAATTGAAATTTGCAATTAAAACTAATAAATACTCAAATATTTAAATTTTAAGCACAACCCATATCAAAGATTTCATGCCAAAATAGCATTGAGGTGTACTTTTAGAACACAGTAGTTGAAATTTGCTATTATAGAATTTGTAATATTGAATTGTAGCAGTTAGTTAAATTAGTACTAAGTACTAACAGTACTAGTCAAAATTAATAATAGTAAGTGAAAGAGAAAGAAAAGGGTAGAAGTGGAAATTAAATATTTTATAAAAGAGTGATATAATAAAGGACAAGAAGTGGTAACACTTACCTCTCTCTGTCCTTTCTTGAGGGCAGTGAGTGTTAAGTGTCAGTGTACACTATCACCAACTTTTCTCTCTCTTTTCTGTTACTCTCTCTCGATATATATATAAATCCAAAAAAGAAAGGCCACGTTGTGTTGTATAATTGGTAGAAAATCAATAAGCCAATAAGTAAGAGCTAAATGGTAACAGAAAGAATGAAGATTCTCTGTTGGATAATTTGGGAAATAAAATAAAGGGCCATCTCAATATTTCACTTGAAATTTAATGCTAACTTCGTAAGTAATCACCCCCCATTAACTTGATTGATAAAAAAAAAATTTATTTTTCTCCCCCATTTATTAGGATTTGATATTCAAGATGGACATTGAAGAGATGATTCGTAAATATATATTACGTTTGAAGAAGAAAAGATTTAATCTCGATAAATATATAAATTAATTTGAAAAAATTTATAGCGATTTAAATTTTTAAAAAAATGGTTTGAGGTTCAGACCCCAAGAGCTAGAACCCAGTGGTTTATATTGGTTTATTGGGTTTTGAATTGTGTAGACTTCTTTTGTGGGTTTGGTTTCCTGAAATGGGTTAGTTTTAGGTTAGGTGTTTATTCTTGGAAACTTGAAATCCAATTACCATTTGCCGCATATTAAGATTTCAATAATATCAATGTGATCTTTGGATACTTAGAAAGTGGCACTGCCACCACTCTTGTATCTGTTTCAACTTTCAAGTAGCCGTGTTTTCTTTTCCTTTTTCTTGCCAAGCATCTTGTTATACCCAGCTGGACTATATACATATCAATATGACTTGTTGATAATGACAAAAGTATAACCACCATTTTCATAAGATTTTCTTAAGGATACAGAGCTTTCGAGTCCCTTCAATCAGGCTTATTCTTGCTCACTGTTCATCATCGATCTGTGGAAGAGTTGTCAGAACCTTGTGGATTTATTAATCAAATCTACCTTATTTTCTATATTGCTCTTATCTTACACTTTGTCCTTTCTTAGTACATAAATTTGTAAAGGAAAAGAGACGGTCAGAATTTGAACTCCTAAGACAAGAACCCCTTATTATATAATCATCTACAATGATAATAGCTCATTTAGATTTCTCTTGGAAAAAAAAAAAAGAAAAATAAAACTGGATAAGGAAAATTGTAGTTAATAGCAGCAGAACAACCTAAGGCAACTACCAAGAAGCATGGTTTGGATCTTGCAAAGATGCTAAAAATATGATACCAAGAAATTTTCAGAGGTAATCAAGAGAGAAGTAGAGCTTTCACCCGTCAAATATTATTGAATGTAAAAGTATTTACATGTTAATGAAGGGTTAGTGCCATTTTAAGATGAGAATAACTAATTGAAACATGTGGTGAGTATGTACAGTGTCAACAAAGAAGCCAAACTCTATTAGCTCCATTGAGGTAAAATTAGACATTTCAGTTGCTGATATCGAAATATCTCGGATCGTCTGGGAAATGATATTCCACATTCAGCTGCCAAACAGAAAAACAATGACCATTGTCAGATTTAGCAGACATGCTAATACAGTAAAAGAAAACGCAACTTATTGTTCAACTTCGTCATAAAAACCATAGATAAATTGTTTGCAAGGTTCTAGTTCTATGTAAAGAGACACCTTCCGGTTGAAAATTTTGAGGTTGAGGTTGGTCCTATTGTCATCTAATACTATTTCGGGAGCAAGCACATCAGGCTAGCTCCTTGTGGAAACCAGAATAGACTCAGGAGACAATGAAGCAGAAGATGTTAAAAGAAATTTAGCAGCAAATACCACTAGCTAGAACCTTAATTTTCCCAATATTGATAAGAGTTTAATACATCACTTCACATAATCAATGACATTTACTAGCCTTTCATATAAAGTCAAGAAGAAATAACATGTTAAATGTGTTCAACACTATTTCAGTTACTTAAAGAAGAGAAATTGTGGAAAATTCTTAATCGTGTATTAACATCGCTGCAAATGCCCAACAACCCATCATGCTTCCAAGAGAGCAAAATTTAAATTCCTAGTTGGCAACTAAAAAACTTTTTAACAGGGATGAGATCAAAACAACCATTGACAATATGCCTAATGTGATAAAAACACTAAAGAACACATGTACCATGCTAACTCAAAATCACATACCTTGCCCTCATCAGCATCTGAATGGCGTTGAGGGAACACTACTCTCAGGTCATTGCATAAATAGAACCTGCGGTCCCCTTCCACATCTAAATGTGTCTTTTGTGGTACAGACGTAGGATCAGATTTACATCTCTGAACTGATCTAGAAGACTTTTTAGGTGAAGGGCATATAAAACGGAGATGGAGTGCATACCGCAGAGCACCACCATGGGCATTATCATTGATTTTTGGACAACCAAGAGTTGATCTTCTGTCAATTCCAATGCATGTATCCACCCCAGTGCACTCCTTCCCGCTAGTCCTCTGGCAATTACCAGTAACGCAGTCACTCTCAAGTGTAAAAGAATCAACACCCACATTCCCCACACTTCGCAATTGCTTAGGCAAATTCTCTGTTTCTATCGTGTCTACTGCATCATGGCATTCAATTCCCTTAACTTCACCATTTTGGCTGATAGAAGTAACTGTATTTACAGGATGGTTTTTGTGTGACGGCGAGTTCTTTTCTTTCACTTTCGTGTCCAAAACTACATGCCCATGTTTCAACTCTGGCGAAGTTGTTCCAGAGGAAGCTAAAGTGACCTTCTGGCGCAAGAATGTCTGATTTGATTTCAACAGGAAAAAAAAAATTAGCAGCATAGCATAATTATGATAACAAAGTCCAAGCATATATGACATGGAACAAACTTATAGCCAACAGTATCTAGTAATATATTGGACCTATCATTTCATATATTATATATGACAATTGAAAAAACAACAGACAGTCTTCCCACCAATGCCCACTTCTAAACTGATAAAAGAACTCAAAACTCTTTATAAATTATATTAAAATAATAAGTTGAACACCTAGATCAAGTTAAATATTTTTTAATTTGTAAAATTGGTTAGAACAATCAAGGGAGGAACCAAAAAATTAAAGCAGCTGGTTCTCAATTTCGGACATGTGAACCAAAAGTCCATATCCATATTCTATTAAAGGTCAAAGAAAATTGATTTTACTCTAACCGCAACTTTTACTTGAACCTTTTCTGATCCTCTACACATTCTGAAATCTCAACCATCAGATTGTTTAGCACATATGTAAAAAGAAACATTTCCAATCACGAAAAGGTTGTTTTAAGTTGCATTTTGACTGGGAGAAGAGCTCCCTCAAATTCAATTAAAATGATTACTTGCAGATGTCCTTCATTAAAGGGGAAAGGGGATTCTAATCAACTTCTAACCTCAGGGAGCTCCAAGGCAACTACTAATTACCCATTTCATATATATTTCTATAGCAGAAAAAGAATGTCTAATAAAAGTTCAATCACCATCGAATGGATGAGCCCACAATAAACTAAACAAGTCACTTGAAGTGTTACACTATCTTACTTTGGTACCAGCTGGCATGTCGCTCAAATCATAGTTGCAAAGAAAGGTGTGGAGAGGTGTTTTTTCTGGATTACTGAGAACCTACAGAGAGCAAACCAATTTTATTGTAAATAAAAGTCAATTATCACATCAATAACCTGCAAGTTATAACTTCAATCCATAAATTATGCAGTGTTAAAGGATATAAAACCAAATCATCTAATGTTGGTCCAGTACCTTCCCATGACAACAGAAAGTCATTAACCACTAAATGATTCTTCACTAGTACACACAGTATTAGCACATTGAACAATGGGCAAACTCATATATCATAAACAAAATTATAGCATAATTATAACCATTTTCCTGACTCCCAAAGACGACAAATAGGTAACAAGTCACTGTAATGGACAACAACAAATGGAATGAAAGTAGCCATTCTAATCAACTTATCACACCTACGTCCCCTCACACTGGACATGACTAAGGTGATAAAAGGTTCTGCAACCAATTCAAGAGCCCAAATAGAAGGCCACTAAACCATGCCATGACAGATGAAACACAAATAACAGATAAGGCCAAAAAATTATGATATAATACCTCTAAAAGTTGAAATGAAAAGCTCAATGTATTCTACCAAAGGAACTCAGAACCACCAATTATTTGTCGAGAAAAGCAAATTACCAGTTGTACACGCCCTTTCATAGGAATACGCAAGCGGCTCCTAACAGTTTGTGAATCATCATTACTTAGGACTCTTTTCAATTTTTGGCCTCTATGCCTGTTTGATGAATTTCCTGCTAGATCTATGGATGCATAATATAGTAAATAACAATCTCCATCCACACTGGTCACGGAAAAAGGAAGCTTCTGTGATTGCGGTGAAAAGTTCCCTCCAGTAACGCTTAATACGGCTAAGAAACCGTCTATTCTCTACAAATAAGACATGCCAACAAAAGCAGTAAGAGATGTCTACAAAGAATAATTCCAAGGATTGAATTAAGAATAAAAAACAAAATCAATGCAGCATCACATTACTACTAACCTGGGTGAATTTTCCAGAAAAGAACCTTCCAGATAATAGTGATTCCTCAAATGAACCAACCAAGGACCTACGAACAGGAAGGCCACTCAAACTTCTAACAAATCTTGTACTTTGGGAAGGAGCTGATTCTTGAAACAGGGACCAGCTGTCAGTAGTTCCTTCAAGGGAAGAAGGACGAAACTCTTTGTGAAAGAGATCAGTATCTTCAAATGATCTGCTTGCAATTCTAAACTCTGTTTCTTCTGGGGCAAAGATAATGCCTGAGTTATGTCTGGCAAGTGACTGTTCCATATTCTCTAAATTTGAACAGCAATCCTCTATGCGGTTCTTGACATCTTTGCATCCTCCTGGAGATTGTATTCTTTCGGAAAACTTTGGACCCAGAGGAGACAATGATAGAGGAGGTGAAATTGCTTTTTGGGGGGATAAGATTATTGCCCTGCTTTGGGATCTTCCTTCACTTGATTCTTTGAAATGATCAAATCCAGGAGAGTATAAACAAATACCATGACTGTGCGGGTCCTTATTTTCTAGCAAGGGGCCATCAGTAAGAAAAACAGATGGTCTTCTTTTATTATCATATAACACATTCCTTTTATCCAAGTAACTGGATAAGGACCAGGATGATGCAGTGAAAGTGATATTGCTACCAACATTTGCTTTCTTGTAGTCATGTGGTGCAGAAACATTTAACTTATTGGTTAGAGCAGAGGAGTTCATTTGTGAATCATGGCAACCAATATCCAGATGATCACCATCAAATTGTTCAGCAGAAAGCATACTATTTAGAGGAGACAATAACCTTTTCCTGACGAGTGGCCCACTCAGCTCAGTTTCATTCACTGTGAGGCCAGCCACAGAAGAAGCAGGAAGATGATCAGCAGAAAATCCCTCCAATCCATTATTCAGAGAACTTGTTCCTCGTGATTCAAAACCAACGATCCGAGAAGCAGGGTTTTGGATGTTCCTTCCACTCTTAGAAGTAATTCGACCAACTTTATCTGCAGAACCAGTTATCAACCCATGAGCATTGGCAGTAACATCCACTGCCCCTCCAAATCTCAAGGAATTGTCTGGAAATTTTGAAAGCTCCAAGGCAGTTTTCCTCTGAAAATCTCCCAAAGAACAACTTATTGTATCCCCTACTGTTCGACTTATATTTCCTTCATGCAATCCATCCAAATCACAGGTGCTTGCACCAGCAAATCGTTGTGGGCTTTGCAAAAAAGAGCCCAACGATGCTGCAGGATCTTCATTAGTATCATCAATAGAGGAAACTTGTGGCAAGCCCATGTCTCAAATTTGTTGACACAAATATCGTTTCTACCTTGTAGAGCAGAATAAATTATCTGCTCCTTTTTGTCATTCCAAGTGAGTCTATTCAACTTCTAATTTCATAGCATTTACTTTTTCCATCTCAGTTTTCAAAACGGAATTGGAAATGTTCTCTATCATCTAACTGAAACAATATTCAGGCTTCCTAATACTATTAAAGTGATTTAATCAAAGTACACTAAGAGGCTCCACCATTCTAGATATAATCAAAACGCAAATGAATCCACAAAAGCAATTTCCTAATCTACAGAGAAGCCAGCATTATGTATCCACCAACGGCATCCACATTTCAGCTACAACTCCTTTATGAGATTGCATAGAGAATGCCGAGCACATACTAATTACCCAACAATAATGAATAGCACAGATTTTCTGACCTCCAAACCAGCAAACAATGAAGCACCTAGAATTCATGGTAGTTAACAGAATGGATGCAACTGCCTGATAAAATTCAACAAACAGACAAAAAATATATATATAAATTAGTTGTACAAGGATGAGAAAACACTTCATTTGATTGAAATAGGAATTTGACCCAATAAGACTCCATTAATTTACAATCCTTATAACACATAGCCACAAAAAAGAAATTTATGATTTGATAAACTTGAATCAGCATGAGCTATAAATGATTTAATCCAAACGCAAGTATAGGGAGCTGAACTTTACATTAACATAGAATCCAAGATGACAAGTCAATCTTCAATGACTAGGAAAAAAAAATACATACACATACAAATATAAATATACAGTGAAATAGACAACAAAAGCAATACTTCAAAAAACTCTCACCCTTCAATCTAACACTGAATCTAAAAAAGCATATTCAGAAATTGCATAGAAAAAGCACCTCAAAATCAAAGCAAACTCCAATCTACCATATCTTAGGAACCAAAATTTCCAATACCCAGAAATTATTTCAACCAACAAGGCAAACAGAAAACAGAACCCAAAAGTACCCACAAACAGATTCCGTCAACCGATCAAAAACAACGAACTTGATAGAGTTTGCTTGTACGGCACACATTCACCACAACCCTCCAAACTCAAGTCATCAACCACCCACCACAAGCAACATTCATTTTTTTTTATCATTATTATTTTTAAAGCCAAAATTATATATTATCTTCAAGAAAAAATAAACCCACAAAAATTCACCAGAAACGCAATCAGAGCACGATCTTCATACTAAATTATCAAACAAATAAATAAATAAACAAATAAATATGTGAAAAATATATTTTAATCTGATAAATGGGACGCACCAATTAAGCATGTGATCAAGGAATCTGGTAGATAAGACATTTCAATGGTGATCTGCCATGAATTTAAATCAATACCCAAATCATAAAATTAAAAGATAAGAATTTATATGTTCAAATCTTTGAAAGAGAGAGAGAGAGAGAGAAATAACAAGGTTCTTCACACACATATGGAAATAAAATAAAATAAAATAAAAACAGTTTTTTTTTTTTTCTTGTTCCTTTTTCTGGTTGTGCTTAGAAATGGAGATGGAGAAGAAAGAGAAGGTGGGTGTGAATTTCTAGAAGCAGGGAGAGCCATGTTCAAGTGCATCCCTCTCTGTTTATAATCCCAAAATACAAGCCTCTTTTTTGCTACCTTATTTAGTTTTTATTATTTTCATTTTCTCTGCTGTAATTTTGTAAATTAAACCTCCCACTTTAATGGCTTCTTACAATTTTTTTTCTTTTTAATTTCTCATTACAACAATTTTTTTTTTTTTTTGTTAAAATAATTCTTTTTTTTTCTTTGTTCTATCAATTGCACAAATATCTCTACATAATTTTTACGCTTTCAAACTCCTTTTATCATACAAAATGGGTTTTTCATTTTCTTATAAAGTTAGTTTTAAATGATTATATAATGTAATATTTAAATTACATTAAATATTTAGTTTTAATGATTATATAATGTAATATTTAAATTACATTAAATACTATTTGATTATTAAGCAACTGTGTGTTTTTGCATGATTGATTAAAATTTTTTCTTTTAAGATTTTTTTACATCAATGTTTTAAGTCTAATAAATTGAAATTAAGACTTAATATTAATACATAAAAATTAATATAATAATCAATAATTTTAACTTAATAACAATAAAATCTTTTTTAAAATTATAAAACTGTGAGTTCAATTCTTTTATAATAATTTTTTTTAAGAATAAAAAAGTCAAGATTTAAATATTTAATCTGTTATATTATGAAATGAATATTCTCTTACTATGTTACTTACTTAATAATAATAATAATAATAGAAATACCATAAGCATAATTAAAATATATCTTTTCAATTTTTAAAAATTTTCATTTCAGTGAAAATTTTTAATTAATTTTTATTTTAATAGTTCTGAGATCATTTTAAATTTATGAAATCTCAAGTTTGAATTTTAATTAAAGTTAAATGCATTAAAAATAATATCATCAATTTTTAGTACACATATATATATTATTTTTTTAATAAATTTAATTTCGATAAGAGTTTAAATTTATAACTTATAAGTTATAAAAATAATTTTAATGTTACTAAATTAATGGTTATTGATACATAAAAATAATTTATCAAAATTTTTATTCATATATATAAATTAAAAGAGAACATCAAAGAAAACATTAACTAACAAAATAGGTCCTTGAATTTAAACTAAAAAAAAAAAAAAAAAAAGTGAAAGGGAGACACTTATTATATGAAAAGCCCAAGAATAAGCAAAAGTAGCTGGAAGTCATAGCATAGCATGCCTTAAAAAAAAAAAAAAAAAAAAATGAGCATGCCTAATTGCCTGGATTCAGTCACTTTTGTCCCCTCTAAATGTACAATCACACCCAACCTACCATTATTAGATTTCTTCTCTCTCTCTCTTTTTTAATTTTTTTAAATTTTTTATGGGAAGAAAATAAAATATTTAATTAAATTAAAATATGGTGCGTGGTTCTTGCATTAGGCCATCTCTTTCTCATGGAGTCATGTGTGACATGAACAGGGCTGAGTAGGAAATATCATACCTAAAAAAAATTGTTTTAGTTTTGTAATATATAAAATTTGAGATTTAAGACGAGAATTATAATAAATTATATCAAAAATTTTAATTTAGTACGGTATTAATTTTTAATTTATATTTAAATCGAGAATTGTACCGATCTAAACTGTATTGAATCAATCCGAAAATACTGGTATCAAACCAAATTATACATATATAATTGATATAACGATATTAATTTTTAATCTAGTATCGACTTGACCGAATCATGCTCCGCCCTAAACATGAATGATAGAGAGACGTGATACTTATTTTTCATAATATATCAATATAGTAGATTTTTATCAATTTATTTTTTTAGTAGCATTAAAATAGTCTTTAAAGCAGTAAAATCATAAATTTCAATTAAATTAAATTAATTAAAAAATAATAAAATTTTATAAAATTTCAAGTTTAAACTTCAATCAAAATTTAAAAAAAAAAATTACGAAAAAATGACAATAAATTTTTCATTACATAAAATGTGTTCTGATAATAAAAACACATGTTTGATTTAATTTGAATCATTCAAGAAAATATTTTGTTACTACAATGTTTAAATATTTGATTTTATTATTAAGATGGCCGTGTGAACTGAGATTAAAATAATATTCAAATAGTTGATACAATAATAACATAAATTTAAATATTAACACCTAATTAACTAATTGTTGGAACTAAACAAGATATATAAGAGTCCTTGTGGAGTTAATATATAAAAGAGCGATCTTACGATTATAAATCAGGTGTATCATAAAAAGAGTTGATGTATAATACATAATAAAATTAACAAATTCTTATTTTTTATTAAAAATAATAATAAAATTTTCTAAATAGTAAAAGTAAAAGCATTATGAATCAAGATATTTACCAATTTTTCATTTAATTTAGCTTGTAAAATATTTGAAATATACTGATTTCTAATGAAATTCAAGCTCAACTAATGAATAGAGTAAAATTCAAATATTATAATATTTAATTCATGTGATTTGCAAAATTTAATTGAATATTAATATTTTATATAAATTTAAATATATTATTAAAAATAGTAATTTATAGGTTTGAATTTAAATTTAAATTCATTCAAATTTATTTGAGTATAATTTAAATTAATAAATAAATAAATATATTTAAAATTTTAACGGTATTTAATCCAGTCAAAATTATTTTGAGTATATTAATTAATTAATAAAATTCATAATAAAATTGAGAAGCTGCCACGTTACCTTGAATTATTTAGTTAGGAGTACGTCGAAACAACTGATGTTTCCAATATGTCCCTCAACAATCAATGAGGCAAAATTTTTAAGATTTAAATTTAAATTAAAAAAAAAAAAAAAAACACACGCATCCTTCATGTTGGGCTGTTTAAAAATGAACGAACCGACCAAACCAAATAAATTCAATCTAAATCAAAAATCATAATTTTATTATTATTAATTTAGTATGGTTTGGATTGGTTTAAAAAAGTAGTTCAACCGAACTTTATTGTTTGATTATGATTTGAATACATGAAGAATTGATTAAAATCAAACCGAATCGAAATATACTAAAATTATATATTTTGATTTATATATACCTATTTTCAATTATATAGAGACTTTTTTTCTTAATTTTTTTGTTTCATATTAATTTTTGAGATTTTTTTTATTCTTTTAAATTGATTTTTATCACATAATATAAAATTTTCATCTATTTAAAATAGAATCACTCTTATTTTAGTCTTTTATACATGGATTTGAAATATAATTTCATATTATAAAAATATTTTAATTTATATAGTATTTATTTTTAATTTTTTAAAAATATTTTTACTTTATATAATTCAAACATACCAAAGCAATCATCCAAACCAAAATTTAATAGTATTGATTTGAATAATTTTTAATCTTATTTGGTTTGAATATAATATAAATTATTTACAAATCAATATAATTAATTTGATTAAAATTATTTACCCTAAAATCAAATTAAACCATAAACACCACTAACTTCATGTATATTTTTAATAATATACATTGCATTGACCCTCCTAAATGTTCAAAATCTGCATTTTGATATATATATATATATATATATATATATATATATATATATATATATATATATATACACACCAAAAAGGTTAAAAAAAATTTATAAATTTTTTATTGTTTTTAATTTCTATTATCTACCCTCTAAAAGTTTTTATCTAAAATTCAGCTTTGAATATTTATTTGCAATTGACTTTATGTTCCATGTTTTATGATTGTTCGTGGAATAATCTTTCTCATTAAATGGATTTCAAAATTCAAACAATTAAAGGCATTTTCTCTCACCGCACACGTGTATGTTTTGCATCTTTTCAATGGCCTGCGGCTGCCGTGGCTTTATGACTTTAAATATGCAATAGAAGTTCTTTACAAATTATTTGGGGTAAATGTGTAATTAATAATTAATGTATTTTGTGATCCTCCGTCTTAAAAATATAATATAAAAATACTTAAATTATATATATTTATAACTACATGATCCTTCCGTCTAAATTTCATCAGCTCAAATAACGAATATCTTAGATGGCATTTTTTAATATTATTTTTTAAGCCACTTGTACACTCTCTCAGCACCCCTTTCTCTCTTTGCCCATGAGATACTAATTTTTTTCTCTATTTCTCGTGCTTTTAACCTCATTATGAGGTTTTTAAGAAATATATACGCATATATGTATTTTTTAAAAATATTTACACAAATATGTATGTTTTTTACCGAAAAAGCTGCCTAACTTATAAACCGGCATTTATAATGCCGGTTTAATTAAAAAAATTAAAATCGGCATTATAAATGCCGATTTTGTTGCCACGTTGCGTTAAGCAACAAAAAGGCTTCAGAAACCGGCATTTATAATGCCGGTTTCCGAAGCAAGCTGCCACCCGACAGTCAAACTGTCAGGTGGCAGCTTGTATTATTTGTTTAAAGTCAGAAACCGGCATTATAAATGCCGGTTTCTGACTTTAATTCCCAGTCATTAGATCTCCATTAATCTAACGGCTGGGATAAATTTTTTTTGTTTTTAAATCAACATCGGCTGCCTTCTCTCCATTTCACTATCTGCTTCTTCTTCTTCTACCCAGCTTCACCAAAGAAAAAAAAAAATCATTCTATTGATTGTTTGTTGAAGTGGTCCCAAATTATTTTTGTTTTATTTTTATAATTTAGTGGTCCCTTTTATTTTGCTGTGTGGAAAGAGAAAAAAAAATAGAGGTATATATTTTAATTTTTGATTTATTGATTTTTTAGTTATAATTAATTACTAATATTGGTGAAAAAATAATTTTGACAATAATATTTTTTTCAGGTTAATCTACAAATATTTGAAGATATTTAACAGAAATTTAAACTTAAAGAGGTAAGTTTTATAATTTTTTTTATTTATGTTAAATTAGTTTATTAAATTGTTTGTTTAGGGTTTCTATATTTTATTATGGTTTATTTGTGTTAATAATTAGAATTTTTTTGAAATTATAA
>CATKHJ010544264.1:0-10593 GCA_949750685.1 Vernicia montana
TCCCTCATCCAAACACAGGAGTAGTCTCCAATGGCAAACTCATTCTACATGTTATCTGTAGTACATGTATATTCTTTTTACACAGCAATATAGTAAAGTTAATGTAGATCCCTGATGAAAAGTAGTCATTGCAAATCAATGTATGTGATAATGTCATTCATCTTGGACCTGTTTATAATTGAAGTGGTGGTGCTTTGTTATGACCACCTTTCTGCCTTGATTATGTGTAACAAATTTTGGAGGTATTTTGAACTGTGATTGTGGTTACATGAATGTGCATTTTAGGCAGTCAAATTGGTGGCTGAAGGAACATCAGTAAAGAGGAAGACAATTTATTCGCTGGCACTAAGGAAATTTGGGAAGCAACATGAAGCAGAGGATACTTCAAATTAACTTATATCATACTCTTAGTTGGATGGAAGGTATATTGCTCGGAACTCGTTAACTTTGCTTCATCCCTCTTGAATATGTTTCACAATTGTGTTTTCAACTTATACAACTGTACTAAAATAGGGAAGGGAAGGGAGAAGGCAAGTTTGCATCCCTTATTGCTTTAGGAGTTAGTAGAGGTGTTGTGCTATTAATGCAGGTGTGAGGGTAGTGTGAACCATATCCTGAGGCAATTGTTGGATGGGGATGAGGGTAGGAGTTGCAAAAACAGAGCGAGAGAAAAAAAAAACATGAAGAAGACAATCTAGATTGAATGTACAATTTTTTGTTAACCTGCTACAACTATTATAACATGCAGATGTGAGGAATTGGCTTTATAGCTATTTTAGGTCATACTTTTTATTGATGGGTACAGCCCCAGTTTGGTTTTGAACAAAATTTTGACGAAGCACCAATACATGAATGGACATTATGGCAAATGGTATATAGGACCCAATGTCTGGGACTAACATATGTTTAGTCTTAAAAGGAGAAGTTGGATGGCGCATATATAAGAAGATTATAATAATATCTTGAGATAGACAAAGTGATATTTTCAACAAAATTACATGGTTGTTTAGAAGGATAAATTATTAGATAAGACCTGGTTGTCACCTCATCAATCTGAGTTGACAATCTGGTTCATTGATTATCAAATAGAAATAGCGCAGTTGGCATGCATCACGTGTTAATAAAAGAAGGTATAAAACTCTATGATGTGTGGTTTTGAAAAAATATATTTTTTTAAAATGTTGTGGTTTTGAGTTTTGATGGAAGGAGGAAAGTCACTTAATAAAAACAATTAACTAGGTTTCATTATCAGAACCTAGTTTTAGATTTTGAAATTTTATTGGATGATAAAAATAAGCAACTCATCTCAATCTTGTCTCGTTTGTTCATCTATTATGGTTCTTTTGGCTTTCTTTTTCACTCTCTTTTTTTTATTGTCGCCTCTGCTAAATAAAATGGGAAGGGTACTTTTTTTTTAAAAATCTTTTTTATGAAAAAGCAAATGAGAGAGGAAACATTATCTAGTTTTAGAGCCTACCATGGACTTATTTTTCAATTTTTGGGTTTTTGCAGGAGGAAGAGAAAAGTTGCAATTGTAGATTTTCAGAGGGTTTCTAAATTTAATGAAGAAGTTGATTGGTTAAGATGCTTAAGAGTTAAATTTTTTTCTCTGGTTTCATTTCCTTTTTCTAAAAACACTTTGGTTTCATTTCTAAAAAGACTAGAGTTGATTTTTTTTTTCTTCTGGAATAACAATGGTGAAAGAGAATGTGGAGAGAAAGAGAGAGAGAGGATATGGGTTTGGGGGAGGGGTATCAGTACGGTGAAGGAGAGTGGCGAAATAAAAATAGAAAAAAGAAGTTTTTACTAGATGCCAGCAGCTATTTATTTATTGACAAAAATTTGGGACGGATTGCCATGTCATAAAGGTGACGTTGCAATCCAATACTATCTAATAATTTCTAGTTAAGAAGTAGCTATTAAGGTGAATACCCAATAGGGTTAAAAACAGTAAAGCACAGAAGCAACGGTGGTGGATGGAAGTGGAACCAGTGCTGACTGGTGAGCTGTGTATATAAAAACTGCAGACAGGGTTGGGATCACTAGGTGTGCTGACATGTGCTCTCTATAATCTCTGGACCCATCTCCCTCTCCTCTACCGTCTAATTTTAACTGCACCCATCCAAACTCCACAACCGCGCTCATTGCCGAAAAAAAGTTTGAAATTTTCTCCTAATAAATTCGCAATAATAATAATAATAATAATAATTGTATTACTGCTTAAAAACAGAAATTAATCATCGAATTCCAATTTTGCCATTATGTACAAGAATATTCCTAAGTCAGTATACTACTACTAGACTACTAGTATGTGATGTGGTGTACATTAAGGAAAAATATATGTGCGTGTCATCACCACGTGGCCACCGTACTAGAAGAAGAAGAAGAAGAAGTAGCAAATGAGGTAATGAAAATACGTTGGCCAGTTGCTAAAATACGCCGGGGGTCAAATAGCATCTTGTTGTAGTAAAATTGGGACCACTTATCTCCGAAGTGGTCCATCCATTGTTGCTCCGTAGTGTAGTGAGGTAAATAGTGTTTCACCTTGATTCCTGCATCATCACAGAATCTGAGGATCTGACGGTTCTGATTGCTGAGGTAGTCCAAAGTTTGGGTGTCCTCTCCATTGTCCAGAGCCGATCTTAGCAACGCCACTAGATAGAACACGTCCTCATCTGGTGTCACAACGGAGGTCCTCTGGTCCCACCTTCACAACATTACATAACAAGAAACGAATAAGACACCACAAAACACCTACGTTTTCATGGTAAATTGGTAATTCCATTACATTTCTTTTTCTCTTCTTTTGTTGAGAATTGAGAATTGAGAATTGAGAATTGAGAATTGAGTTAGTCAGTTGGGATTTGATGTTTTTGATTTTTGGAGGAATCAGAATCAAATTCAAAGGGAAGAGAGAGAGAGAGAGAGAGAGAGAGAGAGGTTGTTACAGGTTACCGGTTACCTGTAGTAACGGCAATGTTTGTGGAACTGCCTAATAAGTAATAGGACAATGGAGAAGGATACAATCCCATCAGAGGGGCCACAGGAGAAGATCTCCTGACATGAGAATCTTCCCACTTGATTCATCATTACCGTCGATTTGTTGGGTTCCAGTCAACTAATAAACAGAAAAGTGTTTATCAATCCTAGCTGGCTCTTTTTTTTCATCTTTCTCTTGGACCTTTTTCTCCAATCCGGCTTGCCACGTGTCTCTCTTCTCTCTCTCTCTCTCTCTTTTTTTTTCTGATTCTTGGACCACCTGTCATAGGAATGGGTCCATTTCTTTTTCTTTTTTTTTTTCCCCTTCCATTTACTATTAGGTAAGGTTCGGGGGATTATCACTAACAATCCTGTCACATACTTTTATCATCATCATATCATTAATTCTTGCTTATTAAATAATTAGGATTTAAATCTAATTTTTTAAATAATCAATTAATCATTAAATTATTAGTCTAATAGTATTATTGATTCATTATCTCCATCATCTTATTCACTCTCCGAATAAGCAAGTTGTGGTAGCTAATGAAAATAAGAAATATTTAATATATACATTGATATTTTATTCTGTACTAGTTATTCAGCCATGGCTATGGTAAAGCCGACAATCACGATCATCTAAGGAAGGACAACAGTTTAGGACATGTACTATTCTCCTCTTAATTGCAAGTCTATTTTTCAAACCCTACACTCTCCTACCCCTCTTAGCAGTCTATCATATGATATAATATGTGAAGGAAATGTCCATAATGTCTAATTGATAACTTAATATTCTTAATTATTTCTCACCTTATTAATTATAAGTATAATTATCTTGCAATTATTGGAGACTCTCCTTCCCTCTTTGTGGGTATATATTCCAATAAGTATTATATTATATAATCCGTAACTAAATATATTAATTTTGCTTCCAAGTACGATAAAGTGTGACCACAACATTACGACACCTGACGAGAGAAGTATATATGTCGTGATGAGGCTTTATATTATAATATAATATACACTTGCATGTTGCATGCACTAATGCTAGTTGCGATTATAATATTATTATGTCATGAATGATATTTTGGCCTTAGCAATAAAAAAAAAAATCAAAATTAAAATCCTTGAAAATTAAAAGAATCCAATTTTATTTTCTCTTATTGAGTTATTATTATTATTTTTTTAATTTCTTATTGAAATGTTTGTTATTTTGATTATAAAGTGATTTATAATAAAGTAAAATGAGTATTATTATAAGGAGGGAAATTAAACTTACTTGTTTCTATTCATGGGGTAAATGAGAATGGGGCCACTTGTTTTATTTCCCAAAATGCCCTTGAAAACTCCATTATCGAAATCAGCTATTCTTGATTTGGGGACAAAGAGGTTGAGCCAAGGGTGTGGAACGTCCCACAAACCCTTAGATCTAAGCTTCAACTCAGCCTTGTGAACTCTGTCCAAGAAATCCACATAAGGCAAATCCGTTGTGAACACTGATGATGGGATAAAATTCAGCTTCTTTAACAATGCCTCTACTTCCTGCACAAATACTAATTTAATTAATTAACTCATCACTAATTTATTACAAAAATTTACTTAAATTTAATTAATTTTTCATTAGAATGTTAATTATTATTATAATTAATCAAAGTACACACCAAGAAAGAAAAAAAAAAAAAAAAAAAAAAAGCTGCTACAAGACAGTTGCTTTTGTCAGGATAAGTTTGATTCCAATCAATTTTTATTTATTTATTTTAATTAACTCTCTGAAGCGTGATTGATTAGAGGAGAGAATAATATTTGGCGGTGGGTATGGTCGGGTTTAGATTTAGTTATTATATTTTAATAGTGCCAATAGAAAATAAAAAGGTTGTGGTCAATCTTAGGATCAGATGGTGGCCATAGATTACACAAGATCTTCCATGTTTTCTTGCATATGTTTTGTAGCAATTTCATTTTAATTAATAATTATACTAAGATTGATACATTTAAAATATTTACCTAGTGTTTAATCTCAATCATGTATTCTACGAGTAGTGGCCCAACTCTAATCAACCAATAATATATATAAAATTGCTAGTAGTAGAAGGTTCTAACTTCAAACTTATTGTCTTAACACTAATTAATATAATAATAATTATATAATAAAGATTAAAAATATATACCTGATCAATGGTGTCTCGGGTGGAATCATCGTAATTCTTGGTGATTTCCAAGCAGTAGAGAACAGTACCAGTACCATTAGCAGCAATAGAAGAAATCTTAACTGGGTTTCGAGGGGAAAAGAAAGAGGATCTCCAATTATTAATAAGACCTTCATCTACAATAACAAAACCTTCAACATAATCGAATTTTTGGCTTGGTGGGTTTCCATACAGAGAAATCAGATACTCTTGATCACTAGTAAAAGACGAAAAGCTTGAGTATAGTACTCTGATCCACCTCACCTACAATAATAACAATATATATATATAAAAGGAGAATGTCAACAAACATTGCCAGCTTTATAACAGCCGTTTTTAATATATATATATATATAAAGCTCTAATGCACCAAATGGACCCTTCACTCTTTGCCTTTAGGTTCTGAATTATCATATTATTATTAGCTTTTCTGGTTTTGTCATTAACTATACTAGGAAATTTTTGTATAATCTTATATATATATGTCCCACCAACCAACCAATCTTTTCTTTTCTTTTCTTTTTTTTCTTTCTAACTATTATTATTATTATTATTATTATGGCAAGAGCATTGGTAAAAATATTACAGGGAGAGAAATTAGACAAGTACCCTCTGAGGAGATGGTTCAAGAGCAATTCTGGCTCTTGTGATGATGCCAAATTGGCCCAGACCACCAAGAACCGCATGAAACAGCTCTGAGTTTTGCTCTTCTGAACATGTCAAGATCTCACCTTTGCCTGACATCAACAACAAGTATATATATAGGTGGTACGTTTGGTTAATAGTTACTTATGCTCTTAATATATAGAAAAGTAAATTAACTTTATATAAATTAAAGAAATACATTAATAAAATTAAAGAAAGCAAACAAATTTAAAACATTTTCAAATAAAATGGAAAAAGAATAATATGAAAATTAAACTGAATAATCATATATGCAGGATTCTTGAATAATATCATTGGACTAATAGTATATAAGAGGTTAGAATTAAATTCAGTCTTGACCATCATTTTCCTTCTAAAAAAATTTCCATGTTAAAAAAAAAATTGAATAATAACTTTAGAAGGCAAAAAGGAAAAGAAAAATACCCCATAACCATTTGTAGCTAATACTCAAGACAAAAACTGTCTTATCATCCCATGTCAACAGAATCCCTCATCTAGTTGAAAGTTTAACACTTAAAACAAAACCAAAATAACAAAATACCTGTGTAACAGTAGTATAACTTGATAAAAGAAAACTAAAATACAAAAACACCAAGAAAATCTAACGCAGCCAAATAATTGAATAATGGTAGTAGAAAACAACATTACATGTTAATTACCAGATTAAAAAAAAAAAAACAAAAGAAAACAAGAAATTAAAGACAGAAGTTGCTAATTAACTAATTAATGAGCAATACTAATAAAGATAAATAATATAGCCATGCAATTAAGGGATTGAATTTAAACCTGTTACAACGTCAAGTTCATGAACATTGCTAATTTGAGGCCCGTGATTGAAAGCTTGCCCACTTATCCCTGCATTTGACAAGGTACCACCCACTGAAAGGTACAAGTAATCGGTCCATGACTTTGGTGCTAGTCCATATTCTAATGTGCTCCTTAACACATCTATCCATAGCTCTCCTCCCCACACGTCAACATGCATCTCCTTTACTGAAACCTGAGGTGGAGCCGGCTTTCTCCAGCCGAGCTGATTTCCTCTTGAGCCGCTGCTCATTTCAATCACTACTCCGTTATTTGTCTGTGCCTGCCCGTTTATTGAATGCCCATGACCTCTAGCAGATACGGTAAATCCATGAGCCGAATTATAAGCGGCGCGAACAAGCCGCGCTATGTCTTCAGCAGAAGCTGGGTGCAGTACAGCCATCGGCTCGGCTCTTTTAAGCAAGCCGAAATCAACAGAAGCAATTTTCACGTCTGATGGGTCAACGCTGAGTTGACCGTCGACACCAAGCCGGAGAAGCTCAGCGGGGTCCACAGTCAACCCTACGGTTACAATCAACCGACAGATAGCAAACGTCAAAAGAAGCTTATTAGTAGCCATTTTAATGTCTTTTGTTTTTTGTTTTTTTGTTTTTTTTTAACTTATTTTATAAGCGGAAAAAGAGGAAGCGGTGAAGGATAAGAAAAATGCGCACGGTGGCGGAGAGAAGAAGGAGGCGGTGGAATAGTAATTAGCAAACAGGAAGAAGATGATGAAGAATAAAGGGAACAAAATGTTGGCAAGGCCTGAGCATGCAGCAACTTCTCTTTTTTCACGTGGCAGTTGCACATATAACGTACAACAAACACATATATATTTGCAGAGAACGAACGAATTAATAAGTAAACGAAATTCAAGAACTATTTCAAAGAAACAGTAGTTTTTACTATTACACGTTCTATTTTCTTTTCTTTCTTTCTTAATTTTTCTATAGAGAATGAGAAAATAAGAGAGATAGAAAGAGAAAGTGTTGACAGATGTGTTAGGGGTCTTTCGTGTCTAGGATATAAGATACAGGTTCTCAATTTATAGGACAGAACGAGTAAGGTAAGGGATGAAGGATTAACACGTGGATCTCACGTGCATAAGGTAAAGGAGACACGTGTGGGAGAGTAGGGATGTAACAACAAAAAAGTGGGGCCTTCTTTTTTTTTTTTTTTTTTTTTTGTTTTTCAGTTTATGTATAGAGAGAGAAAAAAAAAAGGGGCCCACTTATGGATACGGAAGATCTGTGTGGGGACGTGAGCAAGGGAAGCTTCACGTGGGTGCAGAGACTGGACGATGTTGTTGTATGCAGCCAATAAAAAAGATTCTCTCTCTAGTCTAACGCTTTAAGCTCATGTAACTATGTTGATAATCATCCATGATCCATCTATTTTCAACTCTAACCAAACCTCTCAACTGGTGTTTTATTATAATTGGTAAAGTGAAATTGTTTTATCAAGTGAATGTCACAGTTCGAATTTTATATATATTAAATTTCTCCTTACTAATATATATTAAAAATAAAATAAAAAATAAAAAAAAAATCCTCCAACCAAATCTCAACATCTAAGCCTTAGTAGCTAATTTTTTAACTTTAATTTATTTTGGTGCCAAATCGATTTTAAATTTTTAATCAGTTGAAATTGTCAAGTGGATGATCTTTTGACTAATAATTATAAACATATATAGAAATATATACTATACGGACCGTTTGACTAATAATGGCTGCCATTTTGCATGACCTAACTATATTAAAAACTCGATATTTTTCCCTACACGCACGAAGCCTTTCATTGATGAATAATAGTAGTAATGAAGACTTCAATGGTCTAACTTGGAGATATTTTATTATTATCATTATTATTGTGATACAAATAAAATTAATAATCACGCATATTTGTTCTGTGATATATAAAAATAAAATAAAACTTTAAATTATGTTTAGGTAAAAAAAAAATAATAATATTATCATTAGATCATTAAACATTTGAAAGTTTTACCTAATTGAAGACTTGGCTGGTGCACTGACATTAGTCTTTATAGATCAAGATCAGTTGCATTCCACGGTTGAGGTCTACAAAATTAATATTCAGCTCCAAACATCAAGTTAGGTTTCAATGAATCAAATTCTCCAGACAATAGAGAAAAAAAAAAAAAAAAAAGTTTATATATAGGTTTGATTATGATAGGTCTTCACGAAAACTAGATTGTAACAAGAAACATGTAGGGCCAATTTATTAGATGAGAGTTAAGATTGATTGGTTGTTGACTTAGAGCTAGCCATTCATTGATGTGAAACACTTTGTATTTAGTTTTCCAGGAAACAAACCCACGTTTTATTTTTAGCTTTTATGCTTTTATACTATATATCAACAGTTGAAATCCTCGCCAACTGTAATTTCTTGTCTCCTTCGCTACAACTTAGTTTCTGTCAAATAAATAATAGATATAAGCCCTACAATTTAGTTTTTGTCAAAGTCTTACTTATCAATCAATCGACTTACTCATTAAATTTAATTAACCTTTTTTCATGACCAAACATATTACTTTATACTTAAGTATATTGATTGATATATAAGATCCAAATTCTTGGATGCTCATCAGTCTAATCAATAATTTACATGACAAAAATGCTCTCAACTAGTGATTAATCATGTTTTTTACTCATCCTTAATGACAAATATTTTTTAAATATTGTCAGTGATTAATATTAACAATATTTAGATAAGAAAGTCCCTTCCATCATGAATTATATAATGTTTATCTCATATATATCTACCTACCAAATTATAGTACATCTTAGTGATTTTTTATGCCCTAATTCACTTTGTTAAGAATTTTTTTTTTCCCAAATAAAAGTGATTCATTAATGGGGCACCAGGCCCAAAACAGTACATAATATAAGAGTAATACATGCCAATCTCAGAATAATAAAATTACCCACTACAGGGGGTTTGAACAATGGGCCCAAAAGCCCACAAAGCTGGTAAAAATACCTAAGTATCCCAGATCTTCCCCCTCCCTACAGCGGCTTTGGCTTCTCCAGTGAACAGACACACCGTCTCCATCCATCAAGCCAGAGAGAGAATCACCGGAAAGACCAGGTCTAAGATTAGAGCAAACATGAGGAGTATGCACTGAAAAAGCTTGGAAAGACCTCATTGATGAACAAATACAGTGAAAACGGGCCTAGATCCAATGGCTCGGAATAGATCTGTAGTCGTCGGCTCATCGATTCACCAGGTAGATCCGCTCCTTCTCCCAGCCCACAGGTCATCAGAAGCCAACCAGCTAGCCTTTTAATAGACAAAGGAAACCAAACAACCACATCCCAATGATCTACCACCATCAGCACAGATTCAACCGCTGTCACAAACTACCAACCCATAAGAACAAACAACCAACCCACCACATCCCAACGATCTCCCACCATCAGCACCGACTCAACCACCGTCACAACTACTAACTCATAAGAACAAACAACCAATCCGGCGGTAGAATAAAAGGATCCTCTAAGGCCTTAGATAAAAAATTATTTTCACACACTGAAAATAGAGAAAATAAACTAACAGAGATTGAGAAAAGGATATCTCGCCGATGGCCGAAGCCACCGGCGATTACCCTAACGAAAACCTCTCTAAAAAAGAGCAAACTCTCACTCAGAGGAGAAGCAGAGAAAAGCTCGCTCAGCTCCACCAGACTTTGTTAAGAAATTAAATCAACAAAACTTTGATCTAATTATAAAACCAAAGCTGAAATTTTGAGAATTAAATTAAAATGGATAATTATCGTTGAATTATTTTATTACCTTATAATTAACAAGTATAATTTGGCCGGTATTTGATATTGTGTAGAATGTATATAAATATTTAATCAAAAAATTATTAAAAAGAAAAAAGCAATTTTATTATTATAATTGTCGTTATATGTTCAAATTATATATATATATATATA
>CATKHJ010544268.1:0-23286 GCA_949750685.1 Vernicia montana
ATGAGTATGTATATGTATGAGTATGTGATATGATGAGATTATGAGATTAAAAGTTATATGAGTATATGCATGAGTTTAGGTTCTGATCCTTGGGATAAGTGAGTTAATTGTTATGATATCATGAGAATTACGAGATGAGAAGGGTTCTACGGGTTTTCGGTGGCCTTAAGCCTACCCATGCCCTAGGACCGTCACAGTTGCGAAGTTGGGCTATGACAGCATGGGTATAAAAATTATTGGTATTAGAAAAACATGTAAAGTATATAGAGGTGGGAGCTTGGTAATGCAAAGTAGAAAGAAAGGAAAAAATATTTGTTATTTGGATGGTCATTCCCTTTTGCAGACAGAAAGTAGTAAAGTGAAGAAAACCGAGAAAATTGCAAAGAGAGTCCGGTTTTATAACAAGGTTGAGATATGTGAAATTTTGAAACAAAGTGTTAATTCCACATCAGCAAGAAAGGGGGAGCCCTATAAACCGGTTCTTAAAAAGACCGTTAAAACTCAGAGTGTAGATGACTCTTGCTTGAGGGGGAGCATGAAAAGACCCATAATTATGGGAGAGACTGACAGAGAGTTGCAGTCATAATGAAGCCCTCCATGTGATCGGGAGGGGGAGATTTGTTGTGGTGTCCCTCTCACATGGAGGGACCCACACGCAAAGAAAAGAAAAGAAAAAAAAAGATTGGTGAAGAAAAATTAGAGTTTGGTACCGAATTGAGCAAGCAAAGTTAAACTTTGCTTGCTCCTTAAAACTGACTTTGAGCAAGCAAAGTTTAACTTTGCTTGCTGCAAGAAGGAATAAATAGAAATTTGAGGGCTAGAGAGAAAACTTCTCTGAAAAAATTTGAGAGAGGGTTTTGATAATTTTTATCCGTCCAAAAATTATCCTACATTTCTTTAATTTTTATTCACTGTGAGAAAGAGTGTACTGAGTTATTGAGTGTTGTAAAAGAGAGAGTTTACAATTTTGTCCGTCCAAAAATTGTACTGTGAATTATCCCTTGTGGATCATGAATATAGGTTTATTGAGAAACCGAACCACGTAAAATTATTATTGTTTTTGCTGTGTTTCCTTTATTAATTTCTGCTTCCACTGTACGTGTGAAATATCCCATAAAATTTCCCAACAGACACTCATTCAAATTCACAGATTTTATGTTGAAATGTTGAATTCAATAGGCTACACGGCTTTTTCTTTTTTTTGGTAAGATTTCAGGTGTCAAAATATATATTGTCATTGACGAACAATTTGGTTTATTTGCAGGCCTAAGAGAAATGTTAAAGAGCTAAGTGTCAGCAATTTATCATAGAACTCTCCATTATATACATAGCCTATACGATATATACAATGAATGGATACAACTCACCTATTGTCTTGCTGCTGAACCGAATATTAATACTCGATACCTGTGAAGGCCAATGATTATTGGTTTTTGAAGAAAAGTACGGCCTGCACCATTTTCTCATTTCTTCCCAAAGTATAAGAAAGTAGATTATAAGGAAGGAAGGATAATTTTTTGATCAATGATGGACATGTAGAGAAAAAGATAGCAGTTGAAGCTAGCCCAAGGTTTGTTCTTCTCTTATAACTATGATCTCTCTCTCTCTTTCTTGGATAACTATATATGTAGGCTAAGTCTTGGGTGTATACACCAATCCAATAATATAAGAACACATACAACAAAAAAAAGTATCGATGTCTTTTCACTGAATAAAAAATAAACAAAAGAGATATATTGACTAAAATATCTCATTAACTCATTGGTTTAGTGTATGAATTAAACCTATGTACTTGGTATAGATAAGAATTTTCTATACATGTATTTCGCTACGTAAATTATTTATTGAATCATAATAATTAATAATTGATAGATTAATTAGTCTTTTTAATCAAAGATATTAATTAGTTGATTCTGGATGTTTACTTTGGCATATGCTTTACGAGCTTATAATTAAGCTTTAATGCAAAATGTGAGAATAACGTAATTAAATTAAATAAAACTACCAAGAGTATTCTCTAGTGTATTATTACAAAAAGAAAAATAAAAAGAACTGGATATATATATATATATATTTATATTTGTTAGTATAACTAAAGTTGAAAATAGATAATACTATAAAAATCATCCAAGTCTCAAATTTGAAGCTTCATAATAAGGAACTTATTTAAAAATGAATATAATTGAGACTGCGTTAGCAGTAAACGTCAGGATTCGAATTTTACGAATGTTAAATTTCTTCTCATATGCTAAAAAAAATATTTAAAAATTGTCAGTTTCAGTTTTTAAGAATTTCTAATGTGCTCAAGTAAAAGTAATATGAATTAGGTGATATATATATATATATGACTAGTGTTTTTTACGGTTACTTTATTTTTAATAAAGTAAATCTATATGACTAGTGTTTTTTACGGTTATTTTATTTTTAATAAAGTAAATCTACTTTATTTTACTTTACGAACAAAATAATTTTTTTACGAAAAATTACAATTTTCTTATATTTTTCGTAAATTAAATTATTTTTTCGTAATTCTTCTAAGTTGTGAAAAAAGTTTTAATTTTACAAAAATATGACTTATTTTGTACAAAATAATAACTTAAAAAAAATTCTTAAATTAATAAAAAAATAATTTCATTAATTAATTTTACAAAATTAACTTTATGAAATTAACGAAATGAAATAGAAAAATAATTTTGATAATTAACTTTACGAAATTAACGAAATAATTTCATTAATTAATTTTATGAAATTAACAGAATAATTTCATTAATTAACTTTACGAAATGAATGAAATTAACTTTATGAAATGAATGAAATTAGCAAAATGAAATAAAATTAATGAAATTATTTTTCTTTTTTGTTAATTTAAGAATTTATTTTTAAATTTGTTGTTTTGCACAAAATAAGTTATATTTTCATAAATTAATTTTTTTTCGCAATTAAAAAGAATTATGAAAAATTAGTTTTACTTACAAAAAAATATAAGAAGATTATGATTTTTCGTAAGAGAGTTATTTTTTCATAATTACAAAGTTATTTTTTTTTTGTTAATTTATGAATTTTTTTGTAAAGTTATTATTTTATACAAAATAAATCATGTTTTCGTAAAATTAAAATTTTTTTGCAACTAAGAAGAATTGTGAACAAATATAGGAAGATTGTGATTTTTTGTAAGAGAGCTATTTTTTTCGTAATTATGAAAAAAATATTTTTCTTTTTTGTTAATTTAGGAAATTTTTCATAAACTTATTATTTTATACAAACTAAGTTATATTTTCGTAAAATTAAAACTTTTTTCGCAATCAAGAAGAATTGCGAAAAAATAGTTTAATTTATGAAAAAAAAAAGAAAATTGTGATTTTTCGTAAAATAACTATTTTTTTTCGTAACGGTCAATAAAATAAAGTAAATTTACTTTGTTAAAAACAAAGTAACCATAGAAAACACCATATATGACTTTATTTTTCCATTTTCTAACTAAATGATACATTTTCATCTCTATAAAAAAAATATATATATAACTTATTGTTAATAACGCCCTGATAATGAAATTTTAATTGATTATTACATTTGACTCAAATCAAAGAAATTTCATTATAAAAATTAATAAAATTTATTTATAAATAAATTATCGTGTTTGGTGTTCTATCTGTTAAGTATGAAATTCTTCTAAAACATCGTCAACTTATTTTAATTGAGTTAAAATAAAGTCAACTTTAAAGTATTGCTAATCCATCTTTTTTTTTTTTTTTTTTTTTTGAAAATTCTACTAAATTTGATATTGTGATTCAAGTATAAATAATTTCATGTTATTAATGAGATAGAACTCTAAACACATTTTTAATGATAACGCATTTAAATTTGCAAATGAACTTTATAAAATTCTTTTATGTCAAGGAAGTTAATTAATATAGATTATTTGGTGAAAAAAAAAATAATAATATAGTTGGGTTCGATTTTTTTTATTTCAGTTTGGTTTTACTCACCTTTAGCTCGAATTATAGAGTGAGATGTGACATGAAATGCAGATAGATAACAACTTTTCATCATATGTTGAAAATTGAAAAATAATGCAAATGGTGATAATCTTGAAATTTTCCTTTTATATACTTTTTTTTTTTTTTTTTTTTTTTCTGGTTAAATGCAGTCAAATACGTATAGCAGAAGAGTGAACATATATAGCAGGCAAGGATGGCCTCAGATGCAGTTGGCCACTTGATTGGGATGATAGTGTATGCTCTTTACAAGGAAACATCATTAGTAGGAGGAATCCATGATGAACTCAATGAACTCAGGAGTGAACTAGAAAGCATGAAATCTTTTCTAGAGGATGCTGAAAGTAAGCAGGTGAAGTCCGAAGGAGAAAAGACATGGGTGAATGATGTGAGGGACATTGCATACCAAGCTGAAGACATTCTTGATGAGTTTATGTATTACATGTATCAGCAACAACATGGGGGCCGTTTTACTCGTTTACTTCATCAAATAATTCGCACTCCAAAAACTCTTTGGGTAAAGCGTTGCATTGCCTCCAAGTTGCAAAACATCAATAAAACTATCAAGGCTATTCCTGAAAGGAGACAGAGATATGGTATTGATCGTATAGAAGGTTATGATGACCATAACAATTTTCCTTTGTACCAAAGGGATTCATCGCTTTTTATGAAAGAAGATGATGTTGTAGGGATGAAAAATGAAAGTCGAATGTTGAAGAGTTGGCTTATGGATCAAGAATTGCATCAAACTCTTATTTCAGTGATTGGAATGGGCGGATCAGGCAAGACAACACTAATTGCCAAGACCTACAACAACAACAGTGTGAAGTCCCATTTTAACTGCTATGCATGGATTACTGTCTCTCAAACTTACACAAGAGATGGATTATTCAAAAGCTTGATCAAAGAATTCCACCACTCAACAAAAGAACAACACCTTCCTGACTTGAGCACCAAGGGCTTCAAAGAGCTTGTAGAGATTCTTATTAACTACTTAGAGCTGAAAAGGTACCTTGTTGTCTTGGATGATGTGTGGGATACAAAACTATGGGAGGCCATAAAAGTTGCACTTCCTGCTAATCAGCTTGGAAGTCGGATTGTGCTTACAACCCGAAAAAAAGATGTGGGTTCTTTGTCTTCTGGTGTCAGAAGCCACATTCTCCTTATCGAGCCACTGAAGAAGAGTGAGGCTTGGGAACTTTTTTCCAAGAAAGCATTCTTAACTTATCCGAATAAATTCTGTCCAGAAGAGCTTCAATCAGTGGCTGAGGAACTGGTGAAAAAATGTAAAGGCCTACCTCTTGCACTTGTGGCTTTGGGAGGTTTGATGTCCTCAAAAAAGTCAATAACAGAGTGGAGAAGTGTGTGCAACAACTTGAACTGGCAGCTAAGCAATAATCAGCTGCTAGAAGTAGTCAAGAGCATTTTGTTGCTCAGTTTCAGTGACTTGCCATATCCGCTGAAGCATTGTTTCTTATATTGTTGCCTATTCCCTGAAGACTATATAATTCGACGTAAAAGGCTCCTTAGACTATGGATAGCAGAAGGATTTGTTCAACAAGTTAACAGGATTACGCCAGTTGAAGTGGCTGAGAGCTATCTCATGGAACTTATTTGTCGGAGTATGCTTCAAGTTGTAATGCGAAATCAATTCGGAAGGCCAAAAGCATGCAAGATGCATGATCTTTTGCGTGAGCTTGCTCTTTCTATATCAGAGAGGGAGAAATTATGCTCTGTATATGATGGAAGAGCAGCAATTGAGGTAGGTAAAAGTCGCTGCTTGTCTATTCATGCAACTAATTGTGGGGAGCTTGAATCCTACAATGGTATGTCACAACTTCGTTCACTATTTGTTTTTGTGACCAACTCTCTGTCTTTACCAAACACATTGCCATCCAAATTAAAATTTTTTAGGGTCTTGGACTTGGAAAAGGCTGGAATTGAGAAATTGCCATATGGGCTGGAGACTCTATTCAACTAAGGTACTTGAACTTAAGAGGAACCCGGGTGGCAGTGCTTCCAAAATCTATTGGACAACTCCATAACCTTGAGACCTTGAACATTAGAGACACACCAATTAAGGAACTTCCGAAAGGTGCAGCTGAGCTGCAGAACTTGCAGAATCTAATTATGTATCGATATAATTGCAGGGATGGCAGTCGTTTTCAATATGTCACTGGGACTCGAGCACCATTTAAAATTAACAAGTTGAAGAAATTGCAAGTCCTGTCTTTTGTTGAAGCAGAAGGCGAAGTAATAAGGCAACTGGGGAGCATGACCCAATTGACCAGAATTGGGATTTCAAATTTGAGAGCAGTGGATGAGATGGATTTGTGCTCTTCAATTCAGAACTTGAAACTCCTACGCTACTTGTTTGTGATGGCAAGTAGTGAAGAGGAGTTCCTTCGAATGGATGCAATGCCATCCCCTCCACCCCATCTTCAGACGCTTATTTTGTCTGGGAAACTAGAAAGGGTACCTCATTGGTTTTGCTCACTTCAGTACCTTACATATTTGACATTGAATTGGTCTAGATTAAAGGAAGATTTACTCCCTCACATTGAATCACTGCCCAATTTGGGAAGGCTTGAACTAATTAATGCCTTTGTTGGAAAAGAGCTACATTTCTGCAGAGGCTTTCCTAAGCTTAGATTGTTAGTATTGGGTAACTTGCCTCAGGTGACAGTAATAAGTATAGAAAAAGGAGTAATGCCAGATATCCATCTGTTGATCCTGAATTCATGTGTGGCGTTGCCTCAAGGTATTGAATTCTTGACCAATCTTCAAACCCTGGTATTATCATCATGTTCTTCAAGTCTTACAAGCAGTGTAAAAGATCAAGAAAGCAAAGATCATTCAAAGGTGCAACACATCCCAAATATCCGAATCTCTGTAGACATGAGAACTTGGGTTGATAAAATATTATACCCCATTAAATTAAATGTTTAATAAATTTATGGTTTGTTATAAATAATTATTATATGTGGATATTACTTAAACATCCTTGAGTATATACTTTAGAGAGATTATAATATAAGGTTATTTCAGTAATATTGTATACACTAAACCCTAGCTATTCCTTTATATAAGGGAAGCTAGAGTTAATCTAATAATAAGAGTTTGGAGCCCCTTTTACTCTCTACATATTTTCTCTCTCTCTTTTTACTTTATTGCTTTATATCTCTTCTTATTGTCTTTGATATACTGAGCTAATAAGCCGATTTACAACATAACTTTTTTTCTTTTTTTAAAAAAATATTATTTTAAAAAATTATGCCAAACGGGACTTATGAAATTAACATTATTTCGTCTGATTTTATAGTACACGCATTGCCTAAAGTTTGACCAATGACTAATTTGACAAAAATTATCAAGTATGAGGATTTTGATGATAAAAAATATGATTTTGTCATGATTTATCCCCGAGTCTCAAATTCGAGAATTAATTTAACCCTTTTGCTAAGAATTTATATTAATTAAAGTTAAAGGTAGATTAAGGATCTTTGTGTTATGATGATTAACATAAGCCCGTATCCTTCCCACACTAACCTTTGTTCTTAGCTTAAAAAAAAATAAAGAAAGGCTTAAGAGAATGCTATAGTATATTCTTGTTGGCATAAAGAAACAATTTGGTCAAGATTTCGATGGTGATGGCAAGCAATTATAGATCCTCATGGGTTTTCATTGTTTTCAATTGAAAATGGTGGCATCATGCATGATGACATGAATAGTACTACTTAATATATTGAAAAATAAAATTATTATTTTATCCTTTCCTATCACGCCTACCCTCCCTTTATCAATCAATCCCAGGTTAATATAGTTTATTATTATTTTTTCTAACAATATAAGATGTTTTCATATTAATTTGTGAATTTTTTTAAATTTATTTTATTTTCAAATGATTTTTTGAAAAAAAGTTCACATTTAATTTATACATTTGAAAATTCTCCCCCTCACCTACATCATGAATAAAAGTGAAAGAATAAATTAATATACATTTATTCATATGATATATATTTGAAAATACTCCTTTGACTCACATTTAATATACATTTAAAAATTTTCAAATAGAATTCATTTAAAAATGAATTTTCATATTTGAAAATATACAATTTAAAATATGAAATTGAATTGAATTTTATATTTTTATATTTGAAATAAATATATAATTATGATATTTTTTATTTTTTAAAATACCTTCACTATAATAAATATAATTAAAAAATAAAACTAAAAAATTATATTTTATATTTATAAATATAATAAAAAATTAGTTGTAAAAAAATAAATAAAAAAATAAAGAGAAAAAATGTTAGAGAGAGGAGAAAAAGAAAAAGAGGAAGAGAGAGAGAAGAAAGAGAAAAGAAGAAGAAGAGAGAGAAAAAAAAGGAGGGAGAGAGACTATGAATAAAAGAGAAATAATAAAAGTATTTTTATCTTTAATATTATTTTATTAATTTTATGAAATTCATTTAAAAATTTCACTTATTTTGATGAAAATTCTAGGGAATTGAATTTAGAAACTTGAAATGAACATTTTTTAAGATTCTAAACACAATTTTTTTTAAAAAATGTAAATTTAAAATAAATTCTATAAAATTTTATAAAATTTATTTGTTCCAAATGAACTATTAATGTGGATTCAATATATGAAAATTTTATTTGTTCAAATTATATATTATTGAACTTAATAGTTTTTTTAATTTTCATTACTAAGTCAACAATTTAGTCATTAAATGCTTATTTTGTAAATCAAGAAATTTAAAATATAAATGATTAAAAAAAAAAAAAACTAAGGTAAAATTTATCTTATTACTCTTTACAAATTCTTTTAAGATCCATCTGGATAGATGGTTATATGATTGTGAATTTGAGTTTCAAATATAAAATCATGAAAAATAAATATGATAACAAATTTTAAATACTCAATCATTTCAAATGATCAGCTATTTAAATATACCTTTACTCCTTTATATATATATATTTATATATATATATATTTCAAAGGTAGGGAAAGCCCACCTTTAAAACAATTAAGATTGCTAGTTCTTATGTAATGAAACTTCTTAATAATTTCAAGGATTCAAATCTTGACAGCTTCCACCCCTTTAAGAAATTGCCCATATATCCAAAAAAAATAAATGAGAGCTTCTTAGGACACTGTGATTATGATATCTTTAAAGAACTACAACAATGAGAACATTAGTACAAGCTTATCATTACTCTGCTCTATATATATATATATTAAGGATACAGTCGATAGTAATAAGACAGCAACTTATATCTCCAAATCACCTTTTTAGAGTTTTGAGGATGCCTGCCATTCTTACTAATCGATCCACTGTGGCAAAAGCACTCGAGCAGCGCTCGACCATCATCATTTCCAAGAAATGGATTATTTCTGAAGGATGAAACTCCTAGGAATACAGAAGATATCTCAAACCCAAATGGCACTGAGAAATTGTGTAACAGATGGTTAATGCTATAACAACTTACATCAGCATATGCCTTACATTTGCTACAACAGATGATACTTCATTTCTGCGGTAATGAATCCGAAAGCAAAAGGACTTCTTCTGCATGCGATCATTCTACACTAATGACAGTAAAGGACAAAAAGTGCAGAACCATGTATCTCTACTGCCATTGATATTGAATCTTTTGTCACTCCAAAATCTTTTCCGCTCCATACTTCTCTGCCTTTACATGAAGTTTGATTCAAGTTTTTCCCAGGAAATACCTTAGCCATGTCTGATACCTTTGCAGATATTACTGTTTTCTCAGGGTTCAGATTGAAAAAAGCAACATATATCTCTCCTGTGTGAACAGGAAAAGTAATCATCATTATTGTTATATGGAGAAATGAGAACTAGAAAAACAAGATGTTCAAGATTTTATATAAATGAACTGATGGATACCAATTTATCAATGCTATGGTGAGAAGCTACCAAGTGACATGCATATAAGAAAAGGAAGTTGGCAGTAAACATGGGGAAGATTGTTTTTTCTCTTTAAATGAAGCAGTAGCAAACTACATATAATAAACATAAAAGCCCCCAAAAAACAATGAATAAATGAGTGAAAGAACACAAATAATTACAAGAAAAAGAACTAATTGAAGAGATGCCATCTTTTCTGTAATGATAGTACTTTTAGCCTCTTTCCACCATGGTAATCACCTTTCAAATAAGTTAAATATCAATCATAATGCTCATACAGTTTTTCTTGACTTCTTTATATAGTTTCAGGATACAGCGTATTTGAAGACAAATTTTGTCTGTAGTTAAGAAGGAATCAAACCTTTTCTTCCAGTCGCAATCCAAGAACGAATTCCATTGGGACCAGTTTTTGCTGCATTTAGAAATGTGTTTAGAAATTATGGTGAAATTGACCTCACTGTATATGTAGAAAATCAACTTTTACTCCAAGTATATTACCTTTAATTGGATTGACCTTCGCACAGAGACCAGAATAATTACTGACAAGGGCTCCATTATTGTTTAACTCCCACATCTGTCAAAGTTATAAGTTTATCTTTCAAATTTCCTTCATATTACACTGGCTTGGAAAGATGTCAAACCCATTAAAAATAAGAAAACAAGGTAAAAAACTCTTGACATTCAAATAGAAGGTAGACTGATTGGGAGTACACAAGCATTTTAGATTGCCTACTTTTATTTTTCGAAAAGAAGTTTTTCTGCCAGAATCTCTTCTGCATTAGTTTGAGAATTAAAATTAAAAAAATACCTGGATGGCATCCCATCTACAAGGTGAGAATGATCTGCTCTTCAACTCTTTTGAAGTAAGCTTCTGTCTTGCAGAAGCATCCATGCAAAACTCCAGTCCATCACTTGCAAATAAATGGAGCTTCTTTTTCTCATAAATAATCCCTTTATTCCTACATCACCATTCATAGTGTCAAAAGAAGTGGAAGCCACAACAGTGTATTTTGGAACAACTTAACTGAGGAAAGGTTAAGTGTCACTACAAATTCAGATGAGGTTTTCTCTTGTATAGGCATAAAGGTTCATGACTCCTCAAGTTCTCCTTCCAGCAGATCTGTTGCATACCTTGATCAAGAGCTTTAATTGACCAACCATTTGCCTGGGGATCTTTGCAGCTAGAAAGACCCAAAACATGAGCACGAGATGTACTCACTTCCTCTGGGAATCTTCTTGATTGTCTTGTGAGAGCCTTTCTCTTAGAATAATTTCTACTGCTAACATAAGGAAACTACAAATGCAATACAATGATACATTAAAAGATACTCTTTTGAAGGTTAATATTCCAAACATCTCTCAAGAAAATAAGTTGACACACCTCTCTATTGTTTGAACTAAAAAAATTTATTTCTAGAATGGTAGGATTAGTGATCAAATTGTAGGTGGTCTCATCAAGCTTTCTAACATCTCCACCAAACATGAGAGGAGACTTGGCCATTGCCCACAAGGTCATCTGAGAAGGAAAATACAATAAATTAACAAAGAAACTTACCTATTAAGTAACATTGAACAAATGAACATATGGCTACATGTCCGTACCTGAGTTTTCTGCTCATCTATATTAAGGTTACATGTTCTATGAGGACCTTGGTTGGAACCTAGAAAAGACAAAGTATTGAAATTATTTAAGAATATTCATCTCTTCTAGTAAAATCTTTAAGCCCCTCAAGCTAATTATGTATTCCTTGCAATTTACATTGCAGAGCTTGACCTAGAGTCAAAAGCCTCATGGGTCAAAACACAATTATTTTCCAGTTTAAGTTGTTAAACAGGATTAACATTTGTGTCAATTTTGTTCCTGAATAATGCTATTAATACTCATGTCATATTGTAATTTGTTTTCTACTCCAAATTGCAAACATATTATTATATTGCTGCATCCTATCCCACCAACCCCCTTTACAGAATAAAATTTCTCAAGAAGCTAGAACAGAAGAGAACAACAATCTGCAAGTTTTTTTCACCTGGATCAGTAAGCCATCCTAAGGGTAGCATATCTAAGTCAGGCCATGACTTCCCCAGCAAACCCTCAGAACCAATCATATTAGCAGAAGAGAAGTCCCTGAAGCAGAAGAACAATATTGCATCAAATAAAGTGAAGAAGAAGAATAAGGTACCAAATAGACAGGAAGCAAAGATCAATAAAAGCCCTCAAGTCTATATAGAAACGTTAATCCACCTTGAAACATCAAAATGAGCTGCCACATCTGCCCATGTATCCCAATCATCCCCTGTTATCCTGTACATGTTGACTAACCCGCTTACTTCTTTGGCCATGGTTGGAGTCACACTGGTTCCAGGAGACAAAGAATATAGAATGGGACGATCAAGCATTTTCAGAACCTGAACAATATCTTGATACATTATCTCTGTTCACAAAATATTTACTGAAATATCATTGGTCTATGAAGAAAGTTCTGTGTACCTCTGAAACAAAAGTTATCTCTTCTACATCCAAGTCATCGCCAAATACACAATCATGTTTTACTGCAGATCCAAGAAGAAAATAACCCAAAGTATATTAGAGAGATTGAAATGGAGCCACAAAAAACAAGGTAGTTATCCAATAAAATTGTTCAGATGTTATTTATATATGGTAAAAAAATTTATGGGGATAAATGCAAGTAAATAGATTGAGTCCTCGTTTGTATCAAGGCTGCAAATAAACCATTCATTAGTGAACAGTTCAAAGTTTAACTCAGAAAAAATCATTTCTTGTTGTTTATTAATGCTAATGAATATATTCAAATTCAGTTTTCAAACTTGTTTAACAAAGAAGATATTCCTGAGCAAGGTTTTTTTGTAAATATTGCATAAAGCCAATCTAAAAAAGTTAAGTTCAAGCAAGGCAATTTACTCAATCAAGAAAGTATGGAACTTATCAATGAACCTCTATCAATTCCAAATAAGTTCACCATTGTCAATAAGAAGTATAATGCAAGCTTGTTATCTAGCTCTCTGATGAAATTTGATAATATATGGAGCTACCATACTTCAGAAAGTGTTGGCTAAAATAGACAAGTCATATTTCAGTTAATTATCAATTACCAAAATCAACACCCCACTCAGCATACTGTTCATAAAGTGACCTCAAGAAGGCTCTTCCTGCTCCCAAATGAGTATTTACACTCATGAAACCATGTTGCATCCATGCACAAGCTCTCTCCTTGATCCCTATGTCCTTAGCATGCCATTGTTGACCAGACTCTTCATAAGCACCTCCCTGAAGAGAAGTGTAAAGGCTCAAGCATTAATTTCAGAATGCCAGCACATCATATTTTTAAGCTTAAGTTTTAGCTGGCAACTGTCACTGAAGTGCTCTACTTTTCACAATGAAAAATTCAAGGGATTGCACAATCTCAGATAATAGAGGAGAATCAGGGAACCAAAGAGTGACTTATATGACTGCAAATAAGGAGTAATACCTTGGTAGTATCCAGGATAGGGGTGTTTGCATTGTATGCTTGTGTACTTATTCCTCTCATAACATGAATCCCAAACTTCAAACCCATGCTGTGTACTTTCTTGGCTACTTCAGTGAACCCTTTCCCACCTTTGGAAGAAGGCCATCGATTCGGATCAGGAATCATCCTTCCCCACTCATCAATTACATCAAACCCAAGAGAATCTGGGTAAGCACCTGGCACCTTTCTCCTATACCAAAGGTAATCTACCACAACATACTGCATATAACATCAACAGAAAACAATTACATTGTAATCAGACGAACATTTGAACTCTCATTCTTCTCAAAACATTAATCCCCATTTTATACCTCATATCCATGAGCTTTAAGACGCTGAGAAATGATTTCAGCATTCTGCAAGAACTCTTCTTCAGAAATGGTCCAGCAAAAGGAATCATAAGAATTCCAACCTCTTGGTGGTAAGCTTGCACGCTGTGCCTCAGATAATAGCCTGAAATAAATTCCACTTACATATGCATTGAGATTCAAAGAATTAACAAGTAATCTTCAATTCAATTGTAACCCATTTCATGTTTCCTATTACTAATGTCTTACAAGGATTGGGATTACAAAAAGATTAGATAGATGCTATGACTATAAGAAAGCCAAATGTGCAAGTAACAATTCCTTCCAAAATGGAAAGAATAATTTTACAAAAATTATACCGAAAAGAAAGGAAAACAGCAAATTATAAATAAAAAAGCTACTAGTCCCAAGAAATGATCTTTGATTCTGGGTTTCCAACGAATTTCAAAATAATCAGAGATAGAGAGAGAGAGAAGGAGAAGAATAACCTGAAAAGAGAAAGAGCCATGAAGAGAAACAGAGAGCTAAAGGGTTGGATCTTCATGGTTGGTTGCCAATTTAGCTCAACTTTTCAACTAAACTGAAGTTAGAATACTGAGAATTTTGAAGTACCCAATGAAATGATGATAAGAATGATTGATGATCAAATGATTAATGGATACTACTAAATATAGCTGACAATTTTTGCTGTTTATTTAATATGCAGGGTGGACGGTAGGACTTGACGTGTTGGAATCCTCTGTTTTTAGCTTTGCATTCCCGGTAAAATTCATTTATTGTCCTACTCCCTTTGGCATTTGGGGAAAGAAAAAAACATATACATTTGGTACAATGCAAAAGAAGAAAATTATCACTACTCGAGTGATCGCTGAGTTATAAAAAAATTATCTTTAATAATACGTGATGGATAATCCGAAACAAACAATAGTTATAATACCTTGAACCTTCAATGTTTTTTTAACAACAGATTTAAGGGGAAAGAAAAATTTAGAAGTCAAAAAGTAGTAATAATTATTATTATGTCTTTAATTTGGCGTCTAATTAGCAACTTAACGTGGAAGAAAGTTTTGAGTATTATTCTTACATGTAACTATAATGATTTTTTTTATACAAAGTATATATTTCTATTTCCCTAGTTTAATGCATGAATTTTGTTATGTTTTTTCATAATAAATTAAATTGACAGTAACACCAAATTGATAAAAACTCTTATCATAATGATGATGAGAAAAACTACCTAAAATAAATGAGAAACCAATATCGATTTAATTTTGAACCACTGTCTACCATTCCACGTTGAATCCACATTAATTACTAGTCAGCTACTCATCCCAATTGACATTTCACAAAACAATTTTAAAACATGAAAGTAGCACATAAATTCTTAAAAGAGGTCGTAAACACTTAAAAAAAAAAAAAATCAACATTCATTTAACGCATGGCTGAAATTTAAGAAATTAATGAAAACTTAACAGGCATTAGGCCCTATTCACAAGGCCTATGATACATCTCTTAATTTCTGAACTTACCTGAGCACTGAGCAGTATAACAAAAATTAAATAGCACATTTCAACTAGTAATTTACAGTTTCAAACTGATACATAAAACTTATCAATTTGTCTTTTTAACACAACTGCTTTACTTTTATCTATTGTTTTTGAGACAAAACTGCTGATTGTGTTCCGGCAAAGAGATTGCTACAAAAGGCTACACAACAAACCCCATAAGATCCTTCCTCCAGCAAAGCCATTACCTTTCTTCCCTTAATTATCAACTGCTCTGTTCAAATTTCTTCCTTATAGGTACACCAATTAGTTTCTCAAACAATAACGATGCATGTCAAGCTTCTTTGGCAAAAAAAAAACAATGACGATGCAGCTTCTTTACAAACAGAATCCTCGAAATAAATTAGTGGTGAAACTTCTAACTAGAAATCCATGTCAAGCTTTACACATGCAAGGAGTCAGAGGGTTTTCCCAAAGGTCATAGTTAGGGAAGGTCTCTTCGGGCAACCCTGTTCGTGTTTGGTGGGTAACGATCACATCTTCTACGAAAGTGGCCCAGCGCATGTAGGGGTCTCCAAAAGATTTTGACATTAACCCCTTGTCTGGTTTTATGGATTTGTGACGGTGGCCCATGTATCTACGCGCTCCTATGATTAATTTGGCAAAGTTACCTCCATGGGTCATCACAAAAACATCAGATTTAAGGCAAACCAAGAAGTCGAGGGCTGCCAAACTTGTTACATGCTTTCTAAAACCATCCAACTCTTCCTTGGTAGCTAACTCCTCCTTTGTTACCTGTTATAAAGCCTCAAAATAAAAAAATCAAGTTAAAATAAATAAAGCCTCGGAATTTCCCTATCCCCTAACTATTAAGTGGCAGAACACATAATACCCCTTAACCATCCATCCAAACAAGATTTCTTTTCAGTGATTCCAAAAATAAAGTACGAGTATGGGAAATGTGAATGTACATGTATAAGTGGCAAATATTCTTTCTTCATTCAGAGATCTTCTACAGATCAGTGTGATAAGTCAAATGACTAGTGATGAGAGTTAGTTGAGAAGGTAAATGGCTAGAGCCCATGCAATTGTATGTTGACTTTCTATTAAAGATTTCATTTTTATAGCATTAATATGCATCATATGATGCCAAAGATGTGAAAACGAGATTGTATTGCAAAAGATTTCTCATTCCACCTGCATACTGCTACTTTTACTATTTTTATCTTAGAGAAGACAAAGGTCATACGAATTAGAATAATCCAGATGATTTCCTAGACATGCATTGTAATTCTAACTGCACTTCAAAAATGGAGTGGGGCAAAAACAATTTCAAATAAGAAAGATAAACAAGAACTCAAAAGTCATACCAGATTTGGGAACATGTTCCTCAAAGGAGCCATCCGGTTTTGTCCACCATAAACCTGGCCAGAAGCTACATATATCTGAGTTTCCTTAGGATAACCCATTGCTCGAAGAAGCACTGCCACTTCCCCAGGTTCAAGAGGGCATCGTCCTTCCTTTCGCTTTTGCAGGGCCAGTTGCCATAGATGGGAACCATTCTGCTCATGGAAACACCAGAAAGCACATTATTTATCCATGTTTACCTTGGGTTCTGACAAAAAGCAGAAGCTTACAGATCTTGCACCTTATATCGTCGAGGCCATTCTTTCTGTCTGTATTCTGCCATTTTAGCTTTCTCCTCTCTTGTCCCCACAAAATCACAGAATGATAGACCCACCATTCCTTTCTCAAATCTAAGATGGAGAGCCCTGTGTGGTAAACAATGGTTAGAACCATAATTAACAGAACATACGATACAATTCTGTTAACCTCAGATACCAAAGTCACATACATATAAGGATTTGAACTTCCTGTACGGTTCCGCATTCTTGATACCAACAAATCAGCCATTTGCTCTATCTCAGGAAGAAATTTCAGTGCATGATAATTCACCCTGCACCTTAGCCTGTTGATTTCTGGAGGAACATTATCATACCTGAACCAGGCACAAATATGAAAAATAGAGACATTAAAAAGAGAGAATACCCTTAAGCCCATTTTTCTCCAATAGAAGCAAAATTTTCAGCACAGTACCACACAGATCTTAGAATCCATGACTCACCCAAGCCGATCAACAAATGGCTTTAGGGCCATTATCTTCTTCTCCTTTATTCGGGGTAGCACGTTATCAATATAGAATTGAGCAGGTGCATATTTTGGAATGTTTTTCACTGTTCGCCTACAACATAAATTACAAAACCTTTCGTAAGATGGACGCCAATTGCAGCAAGATGGAATTCATAAATGTACTTCCATGCCTCATTGGGTGGGCCAAGAGAAATCTAACCCCCAATGGAACAAAAAACAAAAGAAAAAAGAAAATGCAAAGAATCAAACCTTATGCTCGAGAACAATTCTGATTTATCTGTAAACCACTCAGGTATATCACGAACAATTCGCACATCATCCTTCAAATAGTCAATGAAATGATCAACATCAAAAATGTCTTCAAATTTCCTGCACATTTCCATAAGAATTATTAAATAAAAGCAGGCAATTTAAGTTTCTAAAATCTTTGTTTAACAAAAGTAACTTATGAAGCGTACGAGGAAAAAAGTGCATTCACTCATCAAAAGGAAAAACTACAAATATGAGATTCACTGCAAGATAAAAAATTTTAATGATGAAATCTCCAGCAGCTTCAGAAAATCTTGCCCAATTTCAACTGACATGTATATGAAGTAAAAAATTTGATCGATGGAACTCCCCATGATGAAGAATAAAAACTTTGATTAAGTTTGCTTCAGGATCTCAGCATAAAGCAAATTTCTTTGCATCGTTTTTAAATAAAAACCAGGTATTCTTGAAAATTTAATACCTTCCATATGTGAGACGTCTAGACTGAAGATTTCCTCTAATAAAATACTGTTTTTACGTTCTCAGACATATAAGGAGTGTTGAGAAGATGATACACATGCATACATTTGTTTTCTAGCTTATAGTACTGGGAGATGTAACCTTCAATATCAATGATGTGATAATATGCATAATAATACTGATCATAATATCTTACGTTTGGTCTTTCCAAATCTGGTCCTGCTTCAGCACAGGCAAAATAAGGGTGGCATTCATTATTTTGGCAACAGCAACCGCATTGCATATCTGCATGCAAATTCACTAGGATTCAATTACCAAGATCAAAATTAAGAAGGCATCAGCGAAACAAAATACAAGTAATCAGAAAGTCCCGAACCACCTTATCAAAATATTCAGATTTGATAAACTTTGAACTTGTAACATTATAGTGAGCCAGCCAACACAATACTTTTTTTTTTTTTATAACAGTACTCAAGATAGTTCAGATTAACATAAAAGACACAATTTATGAAAACAACAAGAGAGGGAGAAAGAAAGAGGAATGGAGGTTGACGGAAGAGTAACAAAAGAAGAGGAAGAAGAAGATGATGATGAAAAATGAAAATTTCTCAAAAAAAAAATGTATTAAAAGATTATCAAACATGCAACCTTTTACAAGTGCATGCATGTGTGTCTGTGTGCTGGGGGTTGCAATAGGAACCAAATAAATGACGAGACTTTCTAATTACACTATTGGATAGTACAGAATCCATACAGCAATCCTTTGCTGATTCAAACCACCCTCAGCATGGATAAATATGTAACCATTTGTTTCATTCTCTGGAGGAAGATCTGCAAAGAATTAAGAAAAGTTACAAAGTTAAAACAAAACAAGAAGACAGCAAAGGAAGTTAGAACATTTAGACATGGTGAAGATCAGGCCTTTCTTTCTGGCAACACATAACTAGGAATTCTATTGTTTGAGGAGATATTTGGAAATATAATGCTAATACATGTTTCAACTGCACAAGTACTTCAAAAGAACAATCTATTCTGCCTGCATATCATATTAGAAATTAAATATACAACTGGGAACCGTAAAAGGCCTCCTGGTATAATATCTGCACTAATTACCATGCTAAATAGTCAAGATAGATTTCATGTATGACCTTAACATAACATTTAAGCCTTATAGCTGATCAGAGATCAATAATGAAATTGCAGGGCATATTAACTGGATCTTTATGAGGATTAAAAAGCTATGAACTATTGGCAACATTATTATACATCAAAGTAATTATTCTAGAAATGAAAAAAAAAATCCATATCCCCTTAAAACAAAAGGTGTTATGGCATATTGTAAACTCCAATTAGGAAAAGACATTGTATGATATAAGATGTTTCCTACTGCTGTAGTCGTTAGAGAAGTATCCAGTAGCTACTAATCACTGACTAGGCCTAGAGCTGGACTAGTGCATATAAAAGAAGAGAATGTAGAAGTATGTGCATATAAAGGAAGAGAATCAGATGTATACTTCCCAGAATAAACAACACTAAAATTCATACATTTTCCACCTTGAAGGTGGGTTTCTTAGTTCTTTGTTCACTAAAACTGTCCAAATCCACATGGCTATAGAGCAGTGGAGAAAAACATCCATGTGTATTTGGCAATTTGTACTGAATTACCTGAGATTCCAAGGCGTTCAGCACAAGGCTTCCAAGAGACTGTTGCAGAATATGGATTCTCCCATAGTGAAGCAGGTTCCTTGACCTAAAATGTAGCAAATGAATAATACATTAAAAAATTGCAACTGAAACAATAGTAAATTGAAATAACAATATCTCATACTTCAAGAACTTACATGCGGACAATGAAGAACAATGCCATCTTTTTTACACAAGTATGGAGCATTCTGCAAAGAATTCCAAGCAACATTAGTAGTGAAAATTTTAATGGCAAAAAAAAAAAAGTACAACTATGCTCTATAATACTTTTGATTCCACAAATTTCAATACAAGCAGCATGCACAACCTTTTCATTCCAAGAAATTCTAGCAAAACTTTTAAGTGTCAAAAACCATAAATCCACAATGCAATTAACACAATTTAACTTGAACTACAAATAGAAAACAAAAACTCAAATTTGATGACTAACAACTAAACATATCATAAAAACAATCTGCACTCAAACAAAATAAACAAAGTTGCAATTGACAAACATCATAATCTCAGGAAATCAAAATAAACAAATCTTAAGCTACAGAGACAACTTGCAAACCGAATCCAAACATCAAATCACCAATAAAACTCAAAATACCTCACCTAGCTTAACTGTAGCTAGAAAAAAAGGTTAAAATAATAGTATAGACTCACCAATCGATGAAAGATCGAGAAAAGCGAGATAAATCCAGCAAGAACAAGAATAGGAAGCAAAACTAACGAGATCCTGGAGTTGTGAGAAGGAGAAACCCTAAGATCTTCACCAAAGAAAGGGAGATTAGACCAAAACGGACGGTCACGATCTCTGGAGAAGTGGTGACGAGCGTGGTGGTGGTCATCGTCATCAGCAGGATTGTCGTGGATGAGAGGCGAAGAGTCTTCGTCTCGTTTCATTGGAGAGTTGGAGACTCGGGCACCGAGCGAGCTCGAGTGCCGGAGCTCCGCCATGGCTCGCTTCGGACTGAAAGCCAGCTCCTCCTAATTAAACTGTAAAACAGCCCTCTCTCACAGTGTCTCACTTTCGGTTTTACAGATTTTTTATATTTTATATATATATATATATATATATATATATATATATATTTTCCTTTGGTTGTGATAAGTGATGAGTTCAGTTCAGATTCGTTTCTCCGACCTTAAAATGCCACTAGTAAATTCTGCTAGATAAAAAAAAAAAATACGTGTAAATATATTTTTAATATTTAGCTAAAAGTATATATCAATATTTAATATTTTTTGAGATATAAATATACTCTTAACGTTATAAAAATGGGTCAATATGCCTCTTCTCTCAGTTATGTCCGTTATCTCTCTTTCACCGTACTTTTCTTTTTTTTCTTTTCTTTTGTCTTTCATTTTTCTTTATTTTTTATAATTTATATTTTACATTTACCTATAAAATATTTGTATGTGTATACACATATAATTTAATTTTTTCCATTTATTTTGTATTTATAAATTTGTATAATGATAATTATAATTATTAATAAAATTTAATTATATTATTAGAATATAGGATAAAAATTTATAAATAATTAATTATTATATTGAATAAGTACACTTTAAAATTTTTCTAAAAAATATAATGACGTGAAAATAAATTAATCACGTAACTTGTTTTTATCAAAAGTTGTTTAGAAATTTTTTTATTATTTTTCAAATAATTTTTTTAAAATAAAACTAGTTATCTTTTTAATTTATTTTCACGTTATTATGTTTTTTAAAAAAAAATTAAATGTAAATTTTTATCATATATTCTAATAATATAATTAAATTTTATTAATAATTACAATTATTATTATATAAACTTATGAATAAAAAATAAATGGAAAAAGTCAAATTATATGTATATACACACATAAATATTTTGTAGGTAAATGTAAAATACAAGTAAAAAAAAACAAAGATAAAGGAATGATAAAAAAAATTAAAAAAAAAAAAAAGAAAAGTGTTAAGAGAGAGATATATATAATGGAGATAACAGAGAGAATGACCTCATTGGAAATGGAAATAGATGAAGAACCTTTTATTCCAGATTTTTCCATTTTCGGTGAAGATGCTAAGGAAGGAGAGGACGTGTTTGATCCAGAAATCTTTCCCTCTTGGGAAAAGGAAACAGCACAGGCCACTTCCCTTATTTTAGAACTGGAAAGTGATAGTGATGTTGGTGAAGAAGTCGAAGTTGAAGTAGTTGAGAATGTTCTTGTTGTTTCTTCGACTGTTCCTACTGAAATTGTTATTGTTGTTCCTTCAGCAGATTTAAGTGCTTCAGCTGCTCCGATAGATCCACCGAACCTCAGCGTAGATGTTATATCAAATGAGCCTCCTTCGATAGATCCTCCTCCAACAGAGACTTAATTTTTCCTTTCTTTCTTTTGTATAGAATACAATTTTTGTACTTTGTAAATTCTTATATATAAAAAGAATTAGTCATTTTATCTTTTTATATTTGCATTTGATTATTTTTGTAATTTTTCTTTTAAGCTTGCTTATTTACATAACTTGCTACTTGTAATATTAAATTCTCACCTGGACTTATCGAAATGACTAGTAATTTTACTAGATTTTTTACTTTGATTTATCAGGACTTTCGCCTAGCGATTTGCTAGGTCTTTCACCTAGCAATTTGCTAGGACTTTCGCATAGCGATTTGCTATTTATTGGTAGTACATTTTGAGGTGTTGATTGTTCCATGTATGAAGAACTTCACCACCTTCCATAGTTACAAGCTTATAAGTTCCTAGACCTATAACCTTTTGAACTATGAATGGACCTTCCCACTTTGGTGCTAGCTTGCCTATTCCTTCGCGCTTTCCAGTTGTTTCCAAAAATTTCATAACCAAATTTCCTTCATAAAATACTCGATGCTTTACTTTCCTATTGAAGTAATTGGCAGCTTGCTGCTTATAAGCTGCTATTCTGATACTGGTTAGTTCTTTGAGTTCTTCAAGAAGATCCAAGTCTATCCTCCTAGCTTGATCATTTTATTCATCTCCGCAATAACTAACTCTGCCACTGGGTAAACCTATATCAACATAAATGATTGCCTCAGTTCCATCGGTTAAACTAAAAGGGGTTTCTCCAGTGGGCTGTCTTGGAGTTGTTCTGTATGCCCACAGCACATGATGGAGTTCATCTGCCCAGCTTTGGCTACATCCATCCAGTCTTCGCTTCAACCCTTGTAGGATTGTTCGATTGGTCACTTCCGTCTGGCCATTTGTTTGTGGATGAGCCACAGAGGAGAAATTTTGTTTGATGTGGAGTCCTGAACAAAATGTTCGCACTTTAGCATTGTCGAACTGTTTCCCATTGTCACTAACAAGCTGGTATGGAATGCCGAACCTGCATACAACATTTCTCCATAAAAAGTTAATTACTTTATCAGCAGTAATGGTAGCTAGTGGTTCAGCTTCGACCCATTTGGAAAAATA